>PISX010007810.1:0-86477 GCA_004024625.1 Mellivora capensis
AATGGATAAAGGACCTCAATGTGAGACAGGAATCCATCAGAATCCTAGAGGAGAACATAGGCAGTAACCTCTTTGATATCAGCCACAGCAACTTCTTTCAAGATATGTCACCAAAGGCAAAGGAAACAAAAGCAAAAATGAACTTTTGGGACTTCATCAAGATCAAAAGCTTCTGCACAGCAAAGGAGACAGTCAACAAGCATCAGATTTTTACATATAACTACTATCAGAGCTTTTTTCCCCCCCAAATACCATGTTTCTTTCTCAAATGTAATAATAAAACAAATACAATAAAAATCATTTTATTAAAAAAAAAGATTCTACATATAAGTGGTACCATGTGATATTGGTCTTTCTTTGGCTTATGACACTTACCATAATGCTCTCCAGGCTCAGCTTTTTTATACATTGATCTGTCAAAGGACACTTAGGTTGTTTCCATAACTTAGTCATTATGAATAAAGCTGCTATGAACATTGGAGTACAGATGATAAATGGTTTTTAATTTTAATTTCCAATTCAATACATCACAAATAACTAAGGTTGCAGTGAGTTCAAAATTAGTACATAATCCAGGAACTTTAAACTTTCAATGATACCACATTTGCATCTAGGTATTTCTCTTGGTTTCCTGATGACAATACAAATACACAGTTTATATAGGTTCAATCTGGGGGCTCCTGGGTGGCTCAGTCCTTAAGCGTTTGCTGGGCAGGAAGCCTGTTTCTCCCTCTCCCACTCCTCTACTTGTGTTCCCTTTCTTGCTGTGTCTCTCTCTGGCAAATAAATAAATAAAAATCTTTTAAAAAAAAAGTTCAATCTGGCCAAAGCCCAATTCAAATTACTATAGACTTAATGAGAATCTGACATAAGACCTGAATTTTCCTTTTAGTATTTCCTATCCATGTGGTTTCCATGGAAATATAGAGTTTTCCCTAAATATGCTACATACATACAGTGTTGGAAAGAAGTCATTAAAGAAAATGCTAAGCTGGGGCGCCTGGGTGGCTCAGTGGGTTAAAGCCTCTGCCTTCGGCTCAGGTCATGATCCCAGGGTCCTGGGATTGAGCTCTGCATCGGGCTCTCTGCTCAGCAGGGAGCCTGCTTCCCCTTCTCTCACTGCCTGCCTCTCTGCCTACTTGTGATCTCTGTCTGTCAAAATAAATAAATAAAATCTTTAAAAAAAAAGAAAGAAAGAAGAAAAGGCTAAGCTTGATCCAGAAGACACAAATTAGAAAGTTCAGTCAAAGTAACCCTACCTAGCAGCACCAACTATCCACCTAAAAATAGCCAGTGTTTTGGTAAACCCCTTAGTATGATCTTTCCCAGTACTGTAAGGCTTTGTGAAGATATAGAGACATAGGTAGCTTAGTAAAAATGACTCAGGGATGTATACTACAGCTTAGGGAATCTAGTCAATAATACTAGTGGGGCGCCTAGGTGGCTCAGTGGGTTAAGCCTCTACCTTCGGCTTAGGTCATGATCTCAGGGTCCTGGGATCGAGCCCCACATCAGGCTCTCTGCTTGGCGGGGAGCCTGCTTCCTCCTCTCTCTCTGCCTGCCTCTCCGCCTACTTGTGATCTCTGTCTGTTAAATAAATAAATTAAATTAAATTTTTAAAAAATAATAATACTGGTAACAACTTTGTATGGTGACAGATGGTAAACACACTTCTTGTGAGCACCATTTCATAATGCATATAAATATCAAATAACTATGTTGTACACGTGAAACTAATTCAGTAGTATATGTCAATTATTCTTTAATAAAAATGGATGAAACAGATAAATTCTGCTGCTTAGATAGATTTTATTTAATTTTAATATTCATTTTATTTATTTATTTGAGAAAGAGAGAGAGTGTGAGTGGGTTAGGGGCAGAGGAAGAGTGAGAGAGAGAATTTTTTTTAAGATTTTATTTATTTATTTGACAGACAGAGATCACAAGCAGGCAGAGAAGCGGGCAGAGAGGAGGAAGCAGGCTCCCCGCTGAGCAGAGAGCCCAATCAGGCGCCCCAAGAGAGAGAATTTTAAGCAAGATCCACACGCAGCATAGAGCCCAGTGCAGGGCTCAATCTCACGACACTGAGATGACCTGAGCTGAAAGCAAGTCAGATACTTAACTGACTAAGCCAACCTAGTGCCCTACCTCGATAGATTTTAGTACCTATGTCATACTCTGTTATACTTAAGAAAAATAATTTACAATCAGCAGGTACTGTTGAACTTGAACTAAAAAGTAATAAGATTCCTTTGGCAATCCATTGGGCAAACGTCTCAGATAATACTGAATTTTATTCCATGGTGACTTATATTGTGTCTGCTTCTGGGTATTGCATTTGAAAAGAATAGCACTACACTAGTTCAGAGCAGTGACTAAGATAGTGAGAAAACTAAAGTGACCTATTGCCCCTTCGCTGGGGATTAAGGGAGTTCCCAGGATGAGGGACTTTTAGTACTAAAGCCAAAAAAATCAAACCAAAACAAGTTGGTCGCCCTGGGGAGAACCTGAAACTGTGTTTTAGAAAGAAATGCTAAAGAGTTTCAACACATTTATCCTAGAGAAGGCTTTGGAGAAGGCATGATAAATTCTGAGTATACTTAAAGACTGCTATCATTTTCTCCTATATAGCCCAAGGAAGTTATGGGGATCAATAAGTAACATTACAGATTTTGGTTTAAAATAAGAAAAAACTATTTAGTCATACCAGCCTAAAGATGGAATGGGTAGATCAAGAAATAGACTTTGATGAAAATCCTCAAATAATGTAAAGCATTCAGTGTAGAGATGTATCAGAAATGTTGTAGAGAGGATTCAAATTTTTGAAGTACAAGAAGGGATTTGAATGATATGGCCTTTAGGGTCCCTTCCAATTCTGTTTTTAAAGTCTGTGATTCTTTAGGATCATAAAATATTTGATACAAGGAAGACAACAAATATAAGTTTGAAAATCTTACATTCATTATCAAAAAATGATAATCATTCATTATTCATCATATTTAAAATAAAAGATAAGGAGCTGAAAGCAAATAGCAAAATAAGGAGAACCATATGGCAGTGAAGAAACCAAAATTAATCTGAGGTTAATGTAACAAGTAATGTAAGCTGTCAAGTCACCTTTGAAGCAGCCTCAGATAAGAGATCAGCCATGGATGAAAAAAGACCATTTTAGAAGAGATGAGAAATAGTCACTGAGGATGGTAAAGTAATTCAAGCATTAAATTAATTCTTACATGTTTACCAAAAGGATGACGAAAAATATGCCTATTCTTCTGTGCCTCAATAAAAGTGTTTAAGTTACCAGGGTAACTGAAATGGCAAGTATCCAGACAAGAACAATGATAAGTATTAACCCTAAGTTCGCCTGCACAAAATTTTTGTATCATCCAAGAAAGAAACTTTAAGCTTGTCCTTGACTCATTGTATGTGGGTTAAGTAGCACCAGGAATGGGCAAAATGGGAGTCAGAGTCATGCCCAAAATACTTCCATCTGTCTGGGACCAATCAGTTTTAGTACCACAGGGCAGAACAGCCCTTCACAAGACTGAATGAAAAAGAATTGGATGAACTCCAGATCCTGAGGCACGAATACAAACCTAAATGTCATTTTCAGAACCTTATTTTCATTAACAGTCTACTTATGTTTGCTAATTTATAAAACTTTCCCACTCCTATTTCCTTATCTATACTAACAAGTTTTATCTTCAAAATAATCAAGGCATGAGAGTATATTGCAGTCTGCTACAAATAAAGTTACAAAGACAGAACAGGTTACACTTATTGGATACACACTAAATGTACAGTTCTGTACTGATTATTGTAGAGCTAGAAAAAACAAAAAAAAATAGATGCCACCTCTGACTTCAGTGAACTTGCAGTTCCTGGATCAAGACAGTACACTAAGTATTCCAAATTGTTGAGGGCTCACTAAGGTATTTGGTACTCGAGCACAATTAATTTAATCAGTCAATCAACTAATTAAAGTGGATACTGTCCTCATTTTACAGGTGAAGCGATACAAACTGCCCATATGCTAACAAAGTATATATACTTTTCTGCCCTGGCCAGTCTGAAGTTACATCTATTGTTTTGTTTTGTTTTTTTCATTTCTTTTCAGCATAACAGAATTCATAGTTTTTGCACCACACCCAGTGCTCCATGCAACACGTGCCCTCCATAATACCCACCACCTGGCTCCCCCAACCTCCCACCCCCCGCCCCTTCAAAACCCTCAGGTTATTTTTCAGAGTCCATAGTCTCTCATGGTTCATCTCCCCCCCAATTTCCCTCAACTCCCTTCTCCTCTCCATCTCCCCATGTCCTCTGTGTTATTTGTTATGCTCCGCAAATAAGTGAATACATCTATTGTTTTGATGTAATTTTAAACAGGATCCTTTTTCATCCTCCAAAGTTCCCTAATTTTGATTATAAATTATATGGTCACCTCAATTATCACAGTAGTTGATGACAGGGTTGAACGTATAATTGTGGTCTGCTGATTTTTGTGCTCTTTTGGACATGATCATAGATGAGATATTCTAAGGTAAGAATAGGACAGAAATCAGTTGCTATCTTCTGAAAGTCCACTGCTAACATTACCACCTCCATGTGATTACTCATTCATCTTCCTGTAAGCACTCCTTATCTTGTGTGGCCTATGCTACCTGCTCGGTCATCCTCATCTGTTCTTTACTACTACTCACTACTACTACTACTACTTTACTACTACCATACAATTCATTTTAGGATCATAGAACCTCAATATTGGCATTGTTCATGTGTCCAAATCCCTGGCTTCAGGGTTGTTGTTTTTTTTTTTTAATCAGGGTCTATTCCACCTCTTAAAAATTAAAGTTCCAATACCACTCATGTACCAAAACTACCTTTTATTGCAACTATCCTGCCATTCTGCCATCATTCCCGTGTAACCAACTTTAGTTTCATTCCTAGTTACTCTCTGTTCCTTGACCTGTATGATTTCTGCCAGGTAATCAAACTAATTCTGGCTTCATTTTCTTTTCTCCTCCACCTAAACTCTATGAAAAATCTAATCTGTTTCTATGATTGTTATATATATATATATATTTAAATATCATAAAAACAGAGTCATATGTTTGTAGCCAAAACACCTCACATAAAAACCTGGGTTATAATGGGTACTCTCTCTATATATATTGAATAAAGGAATTATGACAGGGGGATTACCTATTATATGTTAAATTTCCCTTTCAATTCTCATAATGGAATTATAAATAGCATGTATAAAAAGGGCTAGCTGGTATAGCATTGTTCTAATGAGGCTATAAAAATCAGTCAAATCCTCAGGGAACATCTTTCTTAGAACTACTATGTGAAAATAAAATAATATCCTAATCTTTGATCAGCTATGATATATACCATTACTTTTATGATTGGATTTTATACTATTAGTAGTTGTAATTTTCTGTATTACTTCCTAGGTAATTAGCAACTTATTTAGTTGTTGGCCAGTAGGTATACAGTGGCTACTGGCCTTTGGGTTCATGCACTAAACAGCAGGATGTCCTATAGGAATAGTCAACTTATAGAACAGTTAGCATTACAAGTTTCATATAAGAGGTGCTCCATAATTCACTGATGGGTAAGCATATTTTCTCACTCACACATGCACTGAAAAAAATGTAATTATATAAAAAGAGACAAATGGAAACATTTTTTAAAAATTTGTTTTTAAAAAAGTATATACCATTCAGCAACGAGAATTTTCAAAATATAAACACATTCATATATTGAAATATTTTGTATATGAATATTTGACTAAAAAGACTGTAATAAAGTAGGCCTTGTGAAATTTCATTTTCACTCACCTTGAAATTTTCTTGAAGTCCAGGTTTGTTTGTAGTTCTACAACATCTATTCAGCTTTACTTCATTCGCCTTTGTGGAGTTACATTTCTGAAAATGGCAGATTAGTCACTTTCAGATCAATCCATCCATCCACTGAGGACACCAAGAAAATCTGAATGAAACATTAAAATAATACTTTGATATAAAATAATATAATGAGGGGTGCCTGAGTGGCTCAGTCAATTGACCATCTGACTCTTGATTTCAACTCATGTCATGATCTCAGAGTTGAGATAGAGCTCTGTATTGGGCTCTGCACTGTGTGTGGAGCCTGCTTAAAATTCTGTCTCTCCTTTCCCTCTGCCTCACCCCCTGCTCATGCTCTCTCTCTTGCTAAAAAAAAATAATAATATGTAAATAGAATAATATAATGTAATACAAATTAAAAACAGAATGTGTATTTAATTTTTCCATAAATACTACAAATTATAGAGGTGCCTGGGTGAGTCAGTCAGCTGAGTTTCTGACTCTTGATTTTGGCTCTGGTCATGATACTTGGGTGGTGAAATCAATTTCCACATTGGGCTCCACACTAAGCATGGAGCCTGCTTGAGATTCTCTCTCTCTCTCCCGGTCCCTCTGCACCCTGCTAATGAATGTGCTCTTTCTTTCCATTTAAAAAAAAATTAAAAACTACAAATTTAGGTTAGGATTAATAAAAGAAGATGATTCCTGTAAAACACCAAAGGGTTTCAACAGGGCTTTTGAAGGGCTACACTCCAGAATAAGGATGAACTAGACTAGGTAAACCCTCATAAGGAGACTCAGACCTTCATGGATTAAGGAAACTGAGATTGTTAGTGCCTTCAGTTAACTATTTGCCAAAATAAAACTTGAGTCATATTTGGAGGAAGATAACATTATGTCGAACCTCAAATTTATCTATAATTTTGTACACAATTCTTTGGCTTTAAATAAAATATAACCAACTATGCACAAGTAAAGAAGTTGAGAAATTAAAGAAAAAATACACCCTGCTAATAGACAAACAGGAGATATATATTGGAATTATCAGAAAAGAACCATAGATTAATTATGAATACTATAGTTAAAGGATTTAGAGAAAATTCTAAAAATTGGCAGAAAACTATAAACTAAAAATTAAGAACCATATGGAAATTCTGGAATTTAGAGATACACTAATTCGAAGTAAAAACTCGAAAAATAGATCTAATGATACTATACATACAAAATCCTAAAGACTCCACCAAAAAGCTAGTAGAAGTAATAAATGAATTCAGTAAAGTTCCAGCATACAAAACTAATACCCAGAAATCAGTAGCATTTCTTTTTTAAAAAAATATTTATTTATTTGAGTGAGAGAGACAGAGCACAAGTGTTGGGGAGGGGCAGGGAGAGAGGGAGAAACAAGCTCCCCACCGAGCAATGTAGGGCTCAATCCCAGGACCCTAGGATCATGACCTGAGCCAAAGACAGACACTTAACCAACTGAGCCACCCAGGTGCCCATCAGTAGCATTTCTATATGCTAATAACAAAATAGCAGAGGGCACCTAGCTGGCTCAGTAGGTTAGGCGTCTGGCTTTGGCTCAGGTCATGATCCTAGGGTCCTGGGATCAAGCCCCACATAGGGCTCCCTGCTGAGTGGGGAGTCTTCTTCTCTTTCTCCCTCTACCCCTCCACCTGTGTGTGTGTGTCAAATAAATAAATAAAATCCTTAACAAAAAAAACAAAATAGCAAACAAAAAACCAAAATAGCAGAAAAAGAAATAAAGAAAACAACATCATTTACAAGTGTACCAAGAAGAATAAAATACCTAGATAGGTATTTTAATAGATAAATACCTAGATAGAATAAATCTAACCATCAAGGTCAAAGACCTGTACTCAGTAAACTATAAAACCTAATGAAAAAATTGAAGACACATATAAATGGAAATATATTACATGCTGATAGACTAGAAGAATTAATAATGTTAAAATGCTGATATTACCCAATGCAATCTATAGATTCAGTGTAATTCCTATTAAAATAACAACAGCATTATCCATAAAACTAGAATAATACTAAAATTTGTATGGAAACCAAAAAGGCCTCTAATAGCTAAAACAATTGAGAAAAAAACAAACAAACAAAAAAAGCTGGAGGTATCACAATCAGATTTTAAGATATACTACAAAGCTGTAGTAATTGAAACAGTATGATATGGGCACAAAAGTAGACATACACACCAAAATAACAGAATAGAGAGGCCAGAAAGAAACTCACAATTATTTGGTCAATTAATCTATGACAAAAAGGGCAAGAATATATAATGGGGGAAAAGATAGTTTCATGAATAAATGGTGCTGGAAAACTGGACAGCTACATATAAAATAATGAAACTGGACCACTTTTTAATGCCATATGTAAAAACAAACTGAAAATGGATTAAAAACCTAAATGTGAGACCTGAAAACATAAAACATCATTCAAGACAGCACAGGTAGTCATTTCTCTGACATTGGTTATAGCAACATTTTCCTAGATGTTTTTCCTAAGGCAAGGGAAACAAAAGCAAAAATAAATTATTGGGACTACATCAAAATAAGAAGCTTTTAAAAAATTAAAAATAAATACATATATAAAATAAATAGCTTTGCACAGCAAAGGAAACCATCAGCAAAAGAAAAAGGCAACCTACAGAATGAGCCAAGATATATGTAAATGATATATCTTTTTTTAAAAAAAGATTTATTTACTGGACAGAGAGGGATCACAAGTAGGCAGAGAGGCAGGCAGAGAGAGAGGGGGAAGCAGGCTCCCCGCTGAGCAGAGAGCCCGATGTGGGGCTCGATCCCAGGACCCTGAGATCATGACCTGAGCCAAAGGCAGAGGCTTAACCCACGGAGCCACCCAGGCACCCCTGTAAATGATGTATCTTATAAGGGGTTAATTTCAAAATATAAAATGAACATAATTATATAACTCAACACCAAAAATAAAAAAAGAAAAGAGGAACAATCCAACTAAAAATGGGCAGAGGATCTGAATAGACATTTTCCAAAGGAGACATACAGATGGCCAACAGATATGAAAAGATGTTCAACATCACTCATCTTCAGGGAAATGCAAATTAAATCAATTGTGAGATATAGTGAGATCTTACATGTGTTGGAATGGCTAAAATCAAAAAGATAAGAAATAACAAGTCTTGACAAGGATGTGGAAAAAAAGAAACACTCATACACTGATGGTGGGAATTATAAATTGATATAGCCATGGTCCAAAATAGTATGGTTTCCTCAAAAAATTAAAATATAAATACCATGTGATCCAATAATTTCACTACTGTGTACTTATCCAAAGAAAATTGAAACACTAATTCAAAAAGATAAATGCACCCCTATGTCTATTGCAGCATTATGTACAGTGGCTAAGATATGGAAGAAACTTAAGTGTCCATCAATAGACAAATGGGTAAGAAAGATGTGGTATATATATGTGTGTGTATATTGTATGTATATATATGTAAATGTGTGTATACACACATATATACATATGGGAATATTATGTAGCCATAAAAAAGGATGAGCTCATGCCCTTTGAGACAACATAATGGACCTAGAGAATATTATGCTAAGTGAAATAAGTCAGACTAAGAAAGACAAATACCATATGATTTCACTCATAAGTAGAATCTAGACAAAACAAATTAATAACAAATAAACTGAAAGAAGAATTAAATCTGTATATACAGAAAACAAACTAACAGTTGATGGAGGTATGGGAGGGAGTTGAGCAAAATGAGTGAGGGGGAGTTAGACATATAGGCTTCCAGTTAGGAAATAAAAAGGTTATGCTAATAAAAGTCAAAGCATAAGAAATATAGTCAATGATATTGTAATAGTGATGTACAGGGACACATCATAGATACATGTTTGGTGAACATAGCATAATGTATATACTTGTTCAATCCTTATCTTCTATACATGAAACTAATATAATATTGTGTGTCAACTATATGAATAAATAAATAAATAAATAAAGTTTAACAGCAGAGTAGACACAACTGAAGAAAGACATGGCTAATTGAAAATTAGAAAAAAAAACTTCATCCTGAACTACAGAGACTCAAAAAGAGATAAGTGTGAATAAGGGCTAACATCAAGCCTAAACCTTGTATAAATGTTGTGTCTATATTTGCCTTGTTTGCTATGTGAGACTGCACTTGGATTGGAAGACATGTTAGCTGGCATTTAGGACTTAGGCCTACAAGGATAGAATGATATTAAATGGTTAAAAACTAAGGCAAAGATAGCTTTGTGTCAGTCAACCAGTCACACCTTGGCTCTTGTCTTTGGAAGCTGTACATGCCCTACATGTATAACAGACTAACCTACCCTGTATATATTTAAGTATCTCTTGGAACCCAAAAGGATAAAGGTGATATATCTGCTGAATTTCTTGTATTTGAATTTGTATCCACAATTATTGTGCTACCAATGAAAATACAGGAAGTAACATAACAAAAATATTGAATATGATGGAACAACTATATATATAATTCTTCCTATATGTACATATATTTGATTATATGATATGAATCATGATATATAACAATATATAACATATATACCCAATAATATAACAATACATAGATATATAACAATCATAAAAATATATATTTGGAGAGGACACAGAAAAGTGGGCAGAAATAACAGTGAAGAGGTAATGTCTGAATATATCCCAAAGAAAAAACATATTAAACCACAGATTCAAGAAGTACTATATATCACAGGAATATGAATACAAATAAAATGACACATAGACATGTCATAACTACTAATAATCAAAGACAAAGGGAATATGTTAAATTCAACCAGAGAAAAGACATTTTGGTTTCACAGGACCAACAATATGACAATAGATAACTTATTAACAGAAATAGTGTGATCATTGTTCCAATGACACTTATTTAGAACATCTTCCCAATATTCTAAATAGTGTAATCATCTTTCTTATACTTCTGTAAGTAGCAAGGAGAGACCTCAAAATGTAGGCTTCAAAGTCTACTTTTGACTTAGATGGACTAGCAGGTATCAACAACCCCTTCTACCAAGAAAACATGATGCTATAGAAAAAAGTTAAGAGATAGGTTTGAAGGCATAAAAGCACAACCAAGGCAACCAAGACTTAAGAGCCAAGCTCACTGAGAGAATGGAGACAAATTGCAATATATAAAAAAAAATATAAAGAACTGTTTGAAGACATCAGAGTGTACCAAAGGCAGCCAGTACTTGAGACATCAAGGTCAAGAGAGAATGGAAACATATTGAAGGAAACTAAAATTATGGCTATTTTCCCTCTTAGGATATTTGCTGATTCTTGCAAGGAACATGAAAGCTAACAGAATGCAGATTTCTTGAGCTTGCAGCAGTCTCACTGAACTTAGAAGACAAATATTAGCATTTAGGGCTACCAAAAATTCCATAATTTAAGGGACAATAATTCAGAGAAAAAGGAAGCACAGAGAACTGAGCCAATGTACAATTTTCCCTTGAAGCAATTTTATGAGTAACAAGCTACACCTGTGTAGAGGGTTATTCTAAGAAACCAAACTAAAAGTAGACATAAGAGGAGACAAAATATAGAGTTCATGGCCTACAAAGGAAAAAGTACCATAGTAAATAACCAAGGCTTTTTGGTAATTCTCTGAAAGGGAAATACGCTAGAGAAAGGTCAAAAAGCAAATAGAAAGAGCAATGTGGTGGAGGAGTAGGAAATCTAAAATATCATCAGGTCCCAGGAGTTTGGCTAGATAGTTATCAAATCATTCTGTACACATACAATGTAATAGGAGATCTAAGAGAAGAGTAGCAACTCTAGGAACAGAAAAGTAACCACTTTCTGGAAGGTAGAACATGCAGAAAAGTGAATCCAAGGTGATATATGGAAAGATAGACCGTGGTGGGAGGGGCCAGCTCCCAGCAAGCGGTAGAGCAGTGGAGCACAAAATCAGAACTTTTAGAAGTCTGCTCCACTTAGGGACATCACTCCAGAGGCTAAGCAGGGGGTGGAGTCCTTGCTGACACAGTATGGTCTCAGGATCTGTGGAGTTACAAAGAGACCAAGGGTGCCTGAGTGGCAGAGCCCCCAGGTATCATAACTGGGAAGCTGGCTGCAGACATGGAGCCGGGGAGTGGGCTGTCAGCTCGGGGTTACCTCAGTGATCCGAGGCACAGTTGGGCTACTGCTTTTTGAGCAGGGGCCCCACAAGTGGCAGATCCAGAGGGACTCCTTCCTTCCTCCTCCAGGGGGAGCAGCACACAGTGCACTGCAGGAATCTGCTGTTTGGAGACTCCAAATGGGGCCATACACCAGAGACAGAAATGCTCAGTCACAGGCTCGGTAAGCACAGAGTGCAGCTGGAGACCAGGGAGACAGGAGGGTTTGACTGCTTTTCTCTGAGGGTGCATTGAGGAGTGGGGTCCCGAGCTCCCAGGTCCTATGGGCCAGAGATTGGGAGGCTTCCATTTTCATTCCCATCCTCCAAAGCTATACGGAAATTGTTCAGGGAACAAAAGCTACTGAGAGCAAAACCGAGCAGATTACTTAGCCTGGCCCCTGGCAAGGGAGGTGCAATTCCGCCTTGGGCAAAGCTTTACATTTGAGAATCAATGAAACAGGCCCTACCCCCAGAAGATCAACAAGAATATCCAGCCAAGACCAAGTTCACCGATCAATGAGAACTCAAAACTTCACAGCTATGAGAATAAAGCACATAGACTTCATGGCTTTTCTATCATGATTCTTCAGTCTTTCCAAGTTAAATTTTTTTTAATATTTTATTTTTTTTCTTATTCTATTTAATTTTTAGTTCTTTTTAACTATTTTATGTTATCAATACCTTTTTAAAAATCTTTCTTAACTTTCATTGTTAAAGTCATATTCTATCCCTTCATTGTATTTAGCCTTATTTTTTATATACATATACGTTTTTCTTTCTTTAAAATTTTGGGATACAGTTTCTTCTAACAGATCAAAATACACCCAAAATCAAGAGTGTAGCTCTGTTCTATTCACCAGTCTAATATACATACATACATACATATATATATGTGCTTTTTTTTTCCCCTGTACTTTCCTCTCCCCCACCCTCCCCCCGCAAGGTTTCAGGTCTCTTCCGGTTTTAGTATTTTATTCTCTCATTCACCTATTCTTATCTGGATAAAATGACAAGGCAGAAAAACTCACCACAAAAACAATAGAACACATCAATGAACAAGAAGCTGGTTTTTTGAAAGAATTAATAAGATTGATAAACCCCTGGCCAGACTTATCAAAAAGAAAAGAGAAAGGACCCAAATAAATAAAATCATGAATGAAAGAGGAGAGATCGGGCACCTGGGTGGCTCAGTGGGTTAAAGCCTCTGCCTTCGGCTCAGGTCATGATCTCAGGGTCCTGAGATCAAGCCCCGCATCGGGCTCTCTGCTCAGCAGGGAACCTGCTTCCTCCTCTCTCTCTGCCTGCCTCTCTGCCTACTTGTGATCTCTGTCTGCATCAAATAAATAAATAAAATCTTTTAAAAAAAAAAGAGGAGAGATCACAACCAACACCAAAGAAATACAAACAATTATAAGAACATACTATGAGTAACTCTACGCCAGCAAATTTGACAATCTGGAAGATATGGATGCATTCCTAGAGCCACACAAACTACTAAAACTGAACCAGGAAGAAATAGAAAACCTGAACAGAAACATAACCAGTAAGGAGATTGAAGTAGTCACCAAAAATCTCCCAGCAAACAAGAGCCCAGGGCCAGATGGCTTCCCACAGGAATTCTACCAAACATTTAAAGAAGAATTAATACTTATTCTCCTGAAACTGTTCCAAAAAATAGAAATGAAAGGAAAACTCCCTAACTCATTTGATGTAGCCAGCATTACCTTGATTCCAAAACCAGACAGAGACCCCATCAAAAAGAACAATTACAGACCAATATTTTTGATAAACATGGATGCAAAAATTCTCACCAAAATACTAGACAATAGAATCCAACAGTACATTAAAAGAATTATTCACCATGACCAACCTGGGCTGCAAGGTTGTTTCAACATCCGCAAATCAATCAATGTGACACACTACATTAGTAAAATTCTAATAGCTATTCTTTTCTAGGAAAGCCTAAAGGAAGAATAAAATAGTTCTTTAAAGGACTGAAAGCAAGTAACTACAGACTCACCATACCACTTACAATGAAAATTTCTTCATACATGAAGGCAAAACAAAATATCTTCAGACAAAAAAAAAGCTAAAATAATTAATTACTAGCAAATCTGCACTATAAGACATACTAAAAAGGAAATATTTATGGGAGTGAAATGACCTAAGGTAGAAAGAATTATAATAATGCAGAAAAGAATGACAACTCCTAAAAAAGGTAAATTTAAATGGATATTGACAATTTAAAGTATTAGTAATGCTATATTATGTGGTTTTAAATATGCATAAAATCAAAATTCTTGGCAACAATGTCATAAAATGTCAGAAGAAATGAATAGAGGTAAAATTAAAAGGTCCTTTATATTTGGAAAGTAATAAAAGCACTAATTTATATTACACTCTAATGAGACAAGGATGCATTTTGTATTCTCTAGGGTGACCATTAAACAATACAAAATGATTAATTACCAACAGAGTAATAAAGGAAACAATAATTTTTAAAAATCACTTAATTCAAAAGAATCCAAGGCAGGGAAAAGAGAGGAACATAGCCAAGATAGGCCCCCAAAAAAGCACATGGTAAATTGGTAAATACAAACCCTATATATCAGTAATGATATTAAATTAAAATGACTAAAGACTCTAAATAAAAGGCAAATACTGTCAGACTAACAATGAAAATAAAACACAAACATATGTGCTTACCAAAGATATACCTCAAATTTAAGGAAATATAAAACTTGGAGGTAAAGACTATAAAAGGCACACCATGCATACAACTAACCCAAAGGAACCTAATTAAGCTATATTAATACCAGGGGCTTTAAGGGAAGAAGATAGAGAGGAGACAAAGAGATAAATTTCATAATGACAAAAAGTCACCTCAACAGAAAGGAATAATTCTAAATCTGCATATAACCAATAGTATAGTTTAATAATATATAAAGCATACATTGGCAAAGGGGGAAAATATATAAACCCACAATCCAATTAGGAGACATTAACACATCTTTTTCACTAAATGACACAACCACCAGACAAAAAATTAGTGAAGATACAGAAGATAAAAACATATTGTCTAAGTTTGGGGTTTCCCTGGAATACATCTAGAGATAAGGATTTCAATACTAGGAACTGATTTGGGACATCCAGCAAACAGTGGTAGCAGACTGGGGAATTATTAAAGGAAAGAAAGCTGGCTTTTGTTACGCGCTGCTTTGGGCAATGGGGCTAATTCTTATGAGTGATCACTGAGAAACAGTTTTTTAAAAATTCTGGGGTGCCTAGGTGACTTAGTCGGTTAAGCATCCTACTGATTTTGGCTAAGTTCATGATCTCAGAGTCGTGAGATCTAGCCCCGCATCTGGCTCCACCTGCAATGTGGAGTCTGCTTTTCCCTCTCCCTCCCCCAGCTTGTACTCTCTCTCTCACAATCCCTAAAATACATACATACAAACATACATATATAAGTATGTAAATAAATAAATTAATTAAATCCTAAAAAATATTCCTCAGTATTCACACCTGGAATATTTTTATACACCTACCCTCTAGAGTAATCAGTTAAGGGCTGCTTTCAAGGGATATAAATCTCTAGCACTTCTGACCTGCAACGTGCACATGGGTAGCCTGACCTTCCACCATTTTCAGAAAAAGCCCTCAATCACAGAGTTGCTAATCGCTGGCAATTTGAAGTAAACCAGAACACATGGTAGTATCCCAAGAATATGTGTGAGATACTGACAGCATCTGCTACAACCATTTTAAAAAATGACCTAATTGACATTTATAGAACACTGAACTGAAAAACTGTAGCATACACATTATTTCCAAGTGCCCATGGAACATTTATCAAAATAGACCATATGCTCAGTCATAAAGCAAGTCTCAACAAATTTTAAATGATTAAAGTCATACTGAATATGTTCACTGACCACAGTGAAATTAAACTAGAATTTAACAACAAAATGATAGAGAAATCCACAAATGTAAGAATGTTTGTAAAAACAAAACCAAAAACTGATGTTGTCTAATGTGGCAAAGAAGTCCTCTTGAGGTAAAAAATGCATGCGAAGATGTGGGAATCAGTCAGATAAGAAGGGTAGTAAAAAATCATGTTCCATGTGGAGATAAGAAGTCAGGGAAGGCTTCCTGAAGGAGATGTCCTGAAATGGGCTTTCAAAGATTACTAAGATTTGGCTACACAGAGGAAAAGAAATGAAAGGACACTATAGCAGAAAGAATAAGGAGTAAAACAACAATAAACACAACATGTTGGTGTTAATGAACCTTAATGAAATCTAGTTTCTTTGCTGGGTAGCCATGGAGAATTAAATTGGAGAGGTGGATTGGATCAGATAAAGGTGTGGAGGGCTCAGATTTTAGATACGGCTCCATACAAAAGAGATGCCCATGTATATACTTATGTAGCAAGCTTCCTTCATAAGGGAAGCTTCAGTAGAACATTATTTAAAAACTTTAAGTTACCCACAGAGATACTGAAAGCCACTGAGTAAATATATCCTTTTAAGAGCACATGTAAAAGGGGTCTACCTTCTTTTCCAGGGAAGGCATTCTTCTGTTTAGTATATAGTATAACATCAGATTGCTATCAAGTCTAATGTTATTTAGTAGCAGATTGTTACAGTAGAACAATCTAATTCAGCCCTTTCTTGGTCTTCCAGCAGTCCAGCAGCAATGGACTGTTTCGGTTAATTGAATATTCTGTATATTTGTCATGCAAACATGGAGGGTTTAGCAACATTTACAAGATGTGAGTACAACTCAAGTCACTTAATCCAGATTAAGAGCTCAAAACTCATGTGCTTAAATTCAGTTCAATTCAGTTTATCTTTCTTTGATGAATCAGAAAGCTCTTTAGGATCTTACAGATAAGGTCTGAGGGACATCTATAGAAACACTGATTCTTACCAGATTATGTGTTCAGAAATGCTGAACTTAGAAGTACCCAGGCAGGCATTGCCACAGAAATAATTTCTTATCAGGTGATATTCTAAACAGGAAAAAGTGATGGGGTATTGGGAATACCTTGACGAATATCCTGCTAACAGTTGTAGAGGCTTGGAAAAGGAGAGTGTCTCCTGTGCTGGGTCTTAGGGCTATAGAACTGTGAATTCCCCATGAGAACCCCCAAGGAAGATATCACTTCAGTCCTGAGTCTTAGTGGACATATTCTATAGCTCTGTTCATTTACAATGATTGCTCTCTACTTCGGTAGTCTAGTGTTTTATTCCAAGATGAGAATGTGTCACCATCCTTGGATTCTGATCCCTTAGGTTCCAGGATCTCCAGAATTCTGAAACCCAAAATACTGTAGAAGGAGGAATTAAGGTAAGACATCATAGTAGGAATCCATAGTGACATGGGGGCATGTACACAATATACACAGGATGGTATGGAAAACTCAGAAGATGGAGACAAAATCTATTTCACTGTTAAAACTATTCTTAGGTGAGTGTTGGGGAAAGAACTAACATTTAATAAGATTAAATCCTCATGGGATGCCTGGGTAGCTCAGTCCATTAAGTGTACACCTTCGGCTCAGGCCATAATCTCGGGGTCCTGGGATTAAGCCCCCCATTAGTCTCCCTGCTCTCGCTGCTCAGTGTGGAGTCTGCTTCTCCCTCTCCCCCTGCTCATGCTCACTCTCTCTC
The DNA here is from genome assembly GCA_004024625.1 of Mellivora capensis. Taxonomy (NCBI): domain Eukaryota; kingdom Metazoa; phylum Chordata; class Mammalia; order Carnivora; family Mustelidae; genus Mellivora; species Mellivora capensis. The sequence continues at coordinate 17,730 of PISX010007810.1, forward strand.
TCTCTCTCAAATAAATAAATAAAATCCTAAAAAAATTTACAATTGTTATCATTATTACTATTATTATTATTATATTTATGAAATTATCCTCATTTTACAAAGAAGGAATCTTAAAATCACCGAGATTAAGCTAATGTATATAACTTATTCATACCCACACAGTGACTAAATTTTGAATCAAGATTTAAACTGAGACTTGTCTGCTTCCAAAACTGCTTCCTTTTACTTCTTCTGCACACTCTCACATTCATTTTGGCAATAGCTCAGAAAGGAAAGAGGAAATAATGATAGCTAAAATGTTGAGTGCTGTGTGTTAGGTAGTGAACCAAGCACTTCCACACATTATCTCAAAGTTATAGAAAATGAGGCCCAGAGAGCTTAGGTAACATGGCCAAGTCACACAGTAAATGGAGGACCAGAATTTGAATTTGAGAGTCTATTTTCTTAAGGACCGTGCTATATTTGACTAGAGGCGTACCATATATATCCTAAAGTGATCTTGGGCACTCAAAGTCAGAATGCCCAGAGTTCTTCATCCAGTGCTATATTCATATTTTAAATATGTTGTATTGGTTTTGCTCTTAACACTCCATGAGAAGATACTGCAGTACCTAGCAAAGAGAAGACAGAATTTTGTTCCTGGATAATGCCACTTGGCATAGGCCTATCTCCTATAGCACCCAGGGTCTGATGTAAAGAGGCAATATGTGACTCAGAGCCCAAGGGAATATTGTGCTACACCAATTTATGTCACATGGTTGCAGATAAACTCCACAGCTTCTTCTGAACTGGTTCATCTTCTGTAACCTTCCCTACCATGCTCTTTCATTCCTCATGGAGCTCCCCCCTTAGTAAACAATTCCTTATCTTTTCCTCTCCTCTTGGATTCTTCAGGAAAGAAATGCAGTAGTCAATTGCATATATTTGTTCTCAAGCTTGTGATATGCCTGAGGGGTTTCAAGTACTGTGGTTCTCTAGAAATCCAATTCACAAAGAAAGAGAGAGAGAGAGAGAAAAAAAAATCAAACCTCTTGCTTTATTAATGGAGTACCATGTTACCCATAATTACACTAGCTGTGGAAAGGTCAGGGTTTGAAATGGTGCAAACAGATTATCCACTCCTTTTCACATACTACTCATTTATAATACTGGTATCAAAGGGGAAGAAAGGCCTGACAGCTGTGTCCTAACTGTGATATGTTCCATCAGACCTTTCTAACTAAGGAAATCTTCCTCTGTGGATACCCTCTAATCTGAGGAGTGTCCAAGTCAGGTACAAGGTGATAAGGAAAGGTACCATAAATCTAGCTAATAGCTCTTTATACACAAGAGTAGGTAATCTATGGCCTATGGGCCAAATCCAGATTGCTGTCTGTTGTTGTAAATAAATTTTTATTGGAACACAGCCACACCTATTCATTTAGATATTGTCTTTGACGGCTTTGCCATTACAATAGCAGACTTGAGGAGCTGTACCAGAGAACACATAGCCCACCAGGTGAAAACTGTTTACTATGTGGTTCTTTACAGAAAAAATTTGCCAACCCTTGGTCCATGGTAATAGCTGATTTACAAATTGTCAATGAACACAAAATTAACTCATACAAACTGATGCCTTCTGTTCCTTTCCACCCTCTTGTTTCTCTCCCTCAGTCTTCACTGGAGATCCCAAAAGGCATCCCTATAAAAACTAGTGAAGCTTTTAAAGAAATGTATTATTTCAGAAAGTGGAAAAAGGGATAGAATGGAAATTTTTAAAAATTCCCTAGAATATAAAACACATGCATGGTAAGACTGAATTTAAAAGTCAGAAGGGAAAACTTAGAAAACTTTTAGTTAGCATGAGGGCACTTAGGACCCTGGAAGAGAGGATTTTTTTGGAGCATGACTTATTTATTTTTTTTTTGCAATATTTACTAGAAAATTTCTGACTTATACACAGCAAGTAGGAAATAAATAACTCTTCTCTAGTCCTCATATTCATTCATTCATTCATTCATTTACTCACTCATTCAACATTTTTGAGCCAGGTACTAGAACGGATGTTGAGAATGCAATAGTGAATAATCAGAACTTGGCTTCTCTTCTCGGGGGAACTACAGTTTAGTGGAAGGGAAATAGGAATTAAAGATAAATTCACAAGAAGTTATAATTCGGATAAGTACCATAAAAGAAAACCACAGGATACTCTTCAAGTATATAATAAGTAGTCCTAATCTAGATTGGAGAGGTGGGGTGTAACTAATAAATAATGGCAACATAGATAAAGGACATTTAAATCAAGACTTGAAGGGGATAGCAGTTTGTATGAAAAGCTTTTTCTCCAATTCTTATTCTTGCCTGGGGATAGGAGTTTGGCATCTTCAAAGTATTAAAAGAAAAGAGTTTCCTTAGCAAAAGAAATATAGAATCATTATGTTGAATATATAGGTAGAGTCCAGATCATACTTGACCTTGAATCCTCTAGAATTTTATCACAATAATAATTATTCATTTATAAGCAATTAATAAGCAATGGGGCATCATTATTACAATCCAGGAAGAAAGTAAGAATAGATGAAAAGGGTGAGAGGCCATTCTTTACACGGGCAAAGTCCTAGTGGCTCTTGGAATAGCTTTGTCTCCCCTCAATTTCATTCATCTTTTTTTCCTCTTCCATACTCTACTTTTCTGCTTACTTTCTCTTTTTCCTTGCCTTCCTCTACTCTGAATGGTCTACTGCCTTTGGAGTTCAGCTCTCAAGTTTATGCTATTAGTTTTACTGCTTAACAACCAAATTGGCTCTTGTGGACTGGCCCGGGAAGCGAGATACCACTTAAAGTGTCAGAACATAGGTTGTGTGTCAGGTTGAGGTTTATCAACCCTCAAAAAAGGGCAAATAACTTTTGTTTGGAAGTTGGAAAATATTTGTACTACAGGTTACAGGCTCAGTGGTTGCCTGATGCTTGATTACTCAGAGATTACAGTGGACTCTGTCTTGGCGTACAAATGCAAGAACACATAGGTCCACCTCCAGGTCAACAGATGAAGTGTGTGTGGCTGTGTTTGTACATGTGCACATTCTATGGCCCCCTCTTATTTTCAACTAAATTGTAACATGCAATCACTTGTTCATTATTGAACACCCACAGCCTGGGCCCTCTGACTTTCTCCTTCCATACTTCTTTTCTTCCTTCCTCGTTATTTCATTTTGTACATGTTTTATCTCCAGGTAAAGATTGTGTCATCAGCAAGCAGATGGGAAAAGAATCTTTTGTAAAGGGTCCTCCGAGCACAGCTGCAAGCTCATCATATTCTCAACCAACTACTTAGGCTAGATGGAAGGCTGGCCTGTTGTAAACATTTACAACTATATACTACAGACTACTGTGATTCAATGGTAGTTGGCAGTATACCCCATATATCAGTTCTGTCCATCACCCTAAAGCATAACCATTAGAGTTCTTATATCACAGTAACTATAGCTTGAATAATATTGTGAAGGAAATTTTTGTTTATCAAATATTTCTAAGCCTTGAGTGACCCCCCACTTATTTCAAGCGATATACATTTGTATAATGTTAATTTTCTACTACCTAGAACATAAGAGCCAGGGTAATCCTAATCTATTGGGATTAAACTCTCCACATTTCTGGGATTTCTTACTTTACCAGACCTCCCTCCTCTTCCCTACTCTGATGCCTGGTGATATGTCCCATGGTCACAGTGAGAAGAAAATGAATATATGACTGTAGATCAACATCTGCCTTGTCTTGATGTTTCTGAGGGATATCCAGTTGAGATAAGTCAGTTTCCAGATGAGATACCTGGGTGACCCTCAAGGCAACAGAGGATATATCTCAATCCTTAACCCACCTGTGTTCTCGCCCAGTGAGGACTTAAAGCTGTTATCGATTCTACATCCATATCCATGGCACAGTCATTGCTGCATTCAGAAACAAAGCCTGAACCCTTTTCTTAGCTGATACTGCCTCTCAATTTCAGTGTCATTTCCGCTACTTCCTCTAGCTACTAGAAGAAAGCTTCCTTCAGGTATTGCATGTTTTCACTAGTCTCTGGCACTTTGACTCTTCCACAGATTCATTTAATTCTACTGAAGACTGGCGTCTCCTTAAAGGGTAAAGCAGTATATGATAATCATTAAGAGCAGTGCTGGGGCGCCTGGGTAGCTCAGTGGGTTAAGCCTCTGCCTTCGGCTCAGGTCATGATCTCAGGGTCCTGGGATGGAGCCCTGCATCGGGCTTTCTGCTTAGCAGGAAGCCTGCTTTTCCCCCTTTCTCTGCCTGCCTCTCTGCCTACTTGTGATCTCTCTCTCTCTCTTTCTGTGTCAAATAAATTAATTAATTAATTAAAAAAAAAAGATCAGTGCTTCTCACACTTTGATGTTCATAAGTATCACCAGGGGATTTTCTTCTTCTTCTTCCTTTTTTTTTTTTTCCTGCGGGATCTTCTTAACATGCAAATTCTAACATAGATGGCCAGGGTGGGGCCTGAGAGTTTCCATTTCTAATGTGCTCCTAGATAATGGTGATAATCATGGTCCACGGGAAGATTAATATCTAATATACAAGTCTGTATATTAAATAAGCCAACCAAGTAAAACTGCCTAGTAAGAAAATGAAGGGAATCAACATATTTTTGTATCCTCACTTTGGAAACTGCTATGAGATTTCCATAAATGATCTAATTTAAACTTCACAAAGACATTATTAGGAAGCTAGTGTTAGCTCCATTTTCATGATAAAGACACGGGGTTAATATAGCATAGGTACTTTGTCCAAGGTCCTAAAGCTATAAATGTGTCTGATACAATGCTCAAGTTCTTTTTTATTTTATTTTTATCACCTTTTAAAAAATGTTTTCATTTTAATTCCAGTATTGTTAACATGCAGTGTTATATTAGGTTCAAGTGTACAATAGAGCAACTCAACAATTCTATGTATTACTCAGTGCTCATCATGATAAGTGAACTCTTAATCCCCTTCACAAATGTCAAGCATCCCCACATCCACCCACCTCCCTTCTGGTAACCATCAGTTTGTTCTCTATAGGTAACACTCTGTTTTGGGGTTTGTCTCTTTTGTTCTTAACCATTAGATTACAATACTTCTACATTTATTAAGAAAACAGGTCAAAGAAAAAAGTACTTCGCAAGGTAAAACAAGACCCACAGCTGTATAATAACAGGCATTCAAAAGAGGCTACTTACTGGAGTTTGGTGTACAGGCACTTGATTATCAAAAACCTAGCTGGGCGAGATTACTCTAAATGACTAAAACTCTATAATGCTCTGTTTGGTAATGGTGAAATTGCAGATAAAAAATGTCTGTCACTCTTTTGAGGTGAAAATGTGCACAAGAAGTCAAATGGCTTTCAAATAGTCAGCTTTATTGAGGGTCAATCTAGATTTGAAAACTGGATTTGGATCTAAAGCTAATAATATTGGGCCTCCTACACAGTTGATACTCCCAATTTTCAGATAATGGTCTCCACTAAAGGACAGGCATGATTTATCAATACAGATGGACAAGTTAAAAAAGAGAGAGCAGAACAATAGTGGGGAGCCACTAGAACTGATCTCTTTATCCCATAAAGACTAGAAGCACTTAATACATTCACCTTGTTTGAGCAGAGAGAGTCCAAGAGAGAAAAGTGAAAAAAGGGGAGGGAAAAAGAAAGATGGACACAGAGGCAAAGAGAGATTGAGATAAGTCTGCCTTGCCTTTTCAATATATTTATTCTGTCTTCTGGTTAGAAGTCTTGGGGAGTCCTTGAGTATATGTTGAGTTTAAAAGAGAAACCAGAAATAGTGTCTCCAAAATAACTCTCCATAACCTCCTTATTCCTCCAAAAGAAGTAGAAGTCCTCTTCTATAAAATACTATGCTGGAATCATGGGATAAGTGAAAAACTCTACTCTTTCCAGGTAATGATAAGCATGTACTTTCTTAACTTGGCAGCAAAGAGTTGAGGTTAAATATATGGTTTCCACTTAAATTGCAAGAGCTTGAAATCTAGCTTTGCTGATTACTCTGTAACATTGAGAAAGTCACTTAATCTCTCTGTATGTCAATTTGCCCATACGTAAAATTGTAATACCAAGAAAAGATTTGGGGGAGTGGTGGCAACAGCAACAAAGCTCTTGAATCTCCCTGAATCCTCCAATAAAAACACACAGAAAACTAGATACCAATATTAAAACTCATGAGCAAAAGGGGCACCAGTCTGGCTTAGTCAGCTGAGCATACAACTCTTGATCTCAGCATCATGAGTTTGAGCTCCACATTGGGGTAGAAATTACATGAAAAAAATAGAAAAATAAAAACTTTTTAAGTTCATGTGCAAGATTTACAACAAAAAAAGTGACAAGAAACCCTCACGATCTCCAAATACCAGCAGATAAGCAGGACAAATATTAATACAGCAAGAACAGCATGATATCAGGAGGTATATAGAAAAAAATAGAGGGGAGCAACAGATCAGGTGGATATTAGAACATAAGAATCCCAACCTAAACTGAAGGTGCTCACTGGAAATAGAGGAGACTAAATTGAGAATAGTACCTGAAACTGTATGGGGATAAAAGAAAGGACATAAAGATGTAATATACAAGAGGTTAAGTAAAAACCCTGTAGCCCTGAATTGGAATTGGAAGTATACATATGAACTCAAGAAGTTCCTTCCCTCCTCTCTTCCTTTTTTCCTCCCTTCCTTCCTCACCTAGCTTTATTCTGGAAAAGGCCTAAAAACATTGAATAAACAAGTAGTAATAAGTTGTCTAACACACAGATTGTGGACTTACTGTGTTCCATCAAAAGATACTGGGGCATCTAGGATTCTAGGTCAGTCACATCTGATCATATAAGATAGTGAAAATATTATAAAAGAAATCATAGCATTATATTAAAAGAGCTCATGAGCCAATTTGAAAAAGATCTTACTGACCAAACATGGGAAAGACTGAGATTCAAAAAGGATTACAATAGGGGAGTAGTGTCAAAAAAATAGCAGAGTAGGTAGCTCCAAGCTGCCTCCACTAAAGAAACATCACCAAACAACCAGAAATTGTCAGGACAAACTTTGTCAGAACCATGGAAAACAAAGATTTAGAGCAACCAAGCAACAATAAATACAAAAATAAAAATTAAAAAAAAAGAAGCAACTTTGACAAAATAGGACAGCTTTATGGAATTTTTACTAGCCCTTGACTCACTCTCTCTCCAGCATTGTGGCAGTCTTTAAAATCGAAATCTGAATTCTAAGTGTAGGATTCTGCTCCCTGAACCCACAGGGAGTAGAATAGACCTTATTCACAAATTATTGTGTGTGTCTGTTCTGACCTGTCTAGGGAAAACCTGAAAAACAAGTGCAAGGCAATTATCTCAGTTTCACCTAACTCAGAAGTCAGGCTAGAAAAGTGGTAGGCTTTTCTAAAAAATGCTGCAAGCGAAAGTAACAACCCACAGATGCCTGAAGACAAAATATACGATAGTCCACCTAAGGTCCAATAGACAAACTGTGGAGTTTCTTCAGGAAATTAGCACATTTAAAAGGACCTGTATATACACAGAAATTTAGAAAACCACATGCTTATTCAGTATAAATCCAAGAAGACTAAACCTTCAACTAAGGGTGATCCTTAAGTTCAGGTCAACCCTGGCTAAGTATAGAAGTAATATCACTACACAGAGTAAATCTGCAAAGACTGGGAAAGTGTTTTGTGTTTGTGTGGTGGAGTATGTGATCTGTTTTTCATTCCTTACATATTTTTAGGTCCTGGCATTCAAAGAAATTTATGTGAAACTATAAACTGATACAGTGGAAAATTACTCAGCCATGAGAAAAGAATAAGACCTTTCCCTTTGTGAAAATATGGATGGACTTAGAGGTATTATGCTAAGTAAAATAAATCAGGAAGAGAAAGACATTACCATATGATTTCACTCATGTGTGGAATCTAAAAACAATAACAACAACAAAAATGAACAGACAATTCAGAAACAGACTCATAAATACAGAGAGTAAATGTGGTTGCCAGAAGTCAGAGGAGTAGGGGGATGAGCAAAATGTGTGAAAGGGAGTGAGAGGTACAGACTTTCAGTTATGTAACTAATAAGCTATAGAGATGAAAGGTACAGCATAGGGAATATGGTCAGTGGTATACTAATAGCATTGTATGGTGATACCTGGTAGCTACAATTGTGGTGAGCACAACATAACACATAGAGAAGATGAATCACTATGTTGTATGTTGTACACCTGTAACTAAAGTAACATTGCATGCCAGCTATATTTCAACAACAAAAAATTATCACCTGAACAAATACTAATGAAGAGAAACATAGTGCCATATACAGCAAAGAATATACTATCTACAAAAAGTCTACAAAAGTTGGGGAATGTCACTAAAAATATGAACTATAGCCCTCAACAACCACAATAAAAAGCAAACTCTGGAGGAGGAAAAATTTGATTTCCAGAATTACTACTTTACAATATTCAAATTTTCCAATTTTAACAACAATAACAACAAAAATCAAAAGCCATACAAACAAATAGGAAAGTATGTCCAATTTAAAGAAATAACAAAGTAACAGAAACCATATTTGAGGAAGTCCAGACATTAGACTTCCTATAAAAAGCCTTTAAAACAACAACCTTAAATATGCTCAAAGAGCTAAATAAAACATTAAAGAACTAAAGTAAAGTAGCAAGACAAAATATGAATAAATGAAAGTATCTATAAAGGGATATAAATTATAAAAATAAACCAAACAAAGAATCTGGAGTAGAAAAGTAATAACTGAAACAATAACTGAAGTGAAAAATTTAGTAGAAGGGCTCAACATAATTGAGCAAACAGAAGAATGAATGTAAAGATAGGACAATTAAAATGATAAAATCTAAGAAGGAGAATGATAAGAGAATAAAGAAAAGTGAACCAAACTTAAGGGACCTATAGAACACCATCAAACAGAACAACATATACATCACAGGAGTCCCAGAAGGAGACTAGAGAAAGAAAAGGAAAGAAAGAATACAGCCAGAATGTTCCCAAATTTCATGAGATATATGACTCTATAAACCCAAGAGTGTCAATGAACTTCAAATAAGATAAACTCAAAGAGATCCACACCTATATATTATAATCAAACTGTTGAGGACCAAAGAAAAAAAGGGAATCTTGAAAGTAGCAAGAGAGAAGTGACTCATTACACACAAGGGGTTCTCTGTAAGAGCAGAGTATATTTCTCTTATGAAACCATGGAGGCTGGAAGACAGAGGCTGACATACTTAATATGCTAAAAAAGAAAAATGTCAACCAAAAATGTTATATCTGGCAAAACTGTTCTTCAGAAAAGAAGGAGAAAATAGGGGCATGTGCCTGGCTCAGTCAGTAGAGCATGCAACTCTTGATCTCAGCATCATGAGTCTTAACCCCACAGTGGGGGGTAGAAATTAAATAAAAACAAACAAATAAAAATGAAGGAGAACATAATATGATACTCCGAGATAAACAAAAGCTGAAGGAATTTCCTACCACTACATGTGCTCTACAAGAAATGCTAAAGGAATTCCTTCAGGTTGAAGAGACACTAGACAATAAATCAAAAGCTGTATGAAGAAACAGAACTATGGTAAATGTAAATACCTGGGCAAATATAAAAGCCAGCATTATTGTATTTTCGGGTTGTAATTCCACTATATCCTAGAGGATCAAAAGATAAAAGCATAAAATAATTATGAATCTATATTATTGGGTATATAACATATAAAGATATAATTTGTGATAACATAAAGGGGGAGAAAAGGGAGCTTTATAGGAGCAAAGTCTTTGCATTTTAGGTTATTTTCAATAACCTAAACTTATATTTTCAATAACCTTAAACTAGGATGTTCAATACAATCCCATTGGTAACCACAAAGAAAGTATTTTAAAGACATATACACAAGAGGAAATAAAAATAGAATTATAAGAGTAAACAACAAAAAATATCAACTGAACATGAAGAAAAGCAATAAGGGAGGATATGAGTGACAAAAAATGAATGAGACATGCAGAAAACAAATAGTAAAATGGCAGAAGTATGTCCATTCTTATCAGTAATTACTCAAAATGCAAATGACTTAAACTCAAAAGACAAAGAGTAGCAGAATGAACAACAAAAACAACAACAAAATAATCCAACTATGTGCTATCTACAAGAGATCTAAAGACACAAGTATACTGAAAGTGAAAGACTGAAAAAAAAAAAAGACTTTCCATGCAAATAGTAACCAAAAGAAAGAGTATAGGGTGCATATATTAACACCAAATAGATATCAAATCTAAAACCATTACAAGAGACAAGGACATCATATATTCATAAAGGATCAATTCTTCAAGAAGATATAACAATTATAAACATCTATATACCAAAGAAGAGCACCAAAATATATGAAGTAAACACTAAGAGAACTGAAGTGAAAAATAGATAACTGTACAATAATAGTAGGAGACTTTAATACACAACATAAAATAATGGATAAAATGATTATACAGAGAAGAATAAGGAAACCAAGGACTTGAAAAACACTATAAACCAAGGACACATACTAATTACATAAAAAACATGCTCTACCAGCAACAGAAGAATACACATTCTTCTTAAGTACACCTGGAACATTCTGTAAGATAGAGCTTATGTTAAGCCACAAAACAAACCTCAATAATTTAAGATTGAAATCATAAAAAGTATCTTTTCTGACCACAATGGAATGAAGCTAAGTTAAGAGCAGAAGGAAAACTGGAAAATTCACAGATATGTGAAAAATAAACAACACATTCTTAAACAATCAATGAGTCAAAGGAGAAATCACAACTGGTATTAGATAATACTCAGGGACAAGTCAACATGAAAACAAAATATATCAAAAGTTATGAAATACTTTTCATAACTTTTGATATGTATATGAAATGTATATTGCTTGAAAAGTTATGAAATACAGTGATCAGAGGGAAATTTACAGCTATTAAATACTGTCATTAAAATAGAAGGATCTCAACTAGACAAACAGGAGCTAGGTAAACCTGAGGGAGTTAAAAAAAAGTGGAACAATTTTTTTTATATTGCATATGTATTTTTTTCATTTCTTTTCAGCGTAACAGAATTCACTGTTTTTGCACCACACCCAGTGCTCCATGCAATGCGTGCCCTCCATAATACCCACCACCTGGCTCCCCTAACCTCCCACTCCCCCGCCCCTTCAAAACCCTCAGGTTGTTTTTCAGAGTCCATAGTCTCTCATGGTTCATCTCCCCTTCCAATTTCCCTCAACTCCCTTCTCCTCTCCAACTCCCCTTTAGCTAGACTGACAAAGAAAAAAGAGATGACACACATAATTAAAATCAGAAATGAATGTAGAAAAAACATTATTTCCAACCCTACAAATAAAAAAAGATTGTAAGAGAATACTATAAACAAATGTACGCCAAAATTAGATATTCTGCACAAAATGGACAAATTTCTCAAAACCCCAAAATTGCCTAAACGGATTCAAGAAGAAATGCAAAAACAAAACAGTTCTTTAAGAAGAAAAGAGGAAATCCATAATCAAGAATCTCTCAACAGAGAAAAGAACTATACCGGATGACTTCATAGGTAATTTCCACCAAATATTTAAAGAAGAAATAACCCAATTCTCATCAAACTTTTCCAAAATATATTTTGGAAATTTATTTTTTTTTTTGTAATTTATTCTATGATACTAAAGTCAGAAAAAGACATCACACACACACACACACACACACACACACACACATTACAGACCAACATTCTCTGTGAATATAGATGCAAAAAGCCTCACCAAAATACCAGCAAAGTGATTCTAACAGACTGCACATTACCAAATAGGATTTCTCACAGGAATACAAGGGTGGTTCAGCATAAGAAAATCATTGTAATACACGACATTATAGAACAAAGGAAAAAAATCCACAATTTTCTCAATTGATAAAAAAAGGCATTTGACACAATCCAACACTGTCATAATAAACACACACACACACTTTCTAAAACTAGAAAGTACACAGTGATGATGGCTTTAGAACATTGGAATGTAATGCTGCTGAATGGAATTATACATTTAAAAATGCTTAAAATTATAAATTTTATGTGATACATATGTAATCTCAAAAATTTCAAAAATATTACAATGGTTCAAAATCTATTAAATATGTTAAATCCATGAGTACATAATGATATTAAATAATAAGTAAATTGTTCACCTGTGGAAGTTCACCTTTCTTTATATTGAAATGGGTAAATAAAAGGAAAGCTAAAGTATTTATCCTGTTCTTTCTTTGTGAATTTTTCCCCTCACTAATCTATTGGAAGATGAGAGGTTGCATCCCCTTATAAGTGAACTGTGTATAAGTAAAATTTGAATTAGAATTTTTACCATATCTAATCCCTAGTTAATTACTCAGTCTAGGTACTAAACATTAACAGCTGCTGACATTGCAAAAAGACATAGAACCAAATACTTGGTGACTCATGATTAAAGAACACAACATTCCTTTGAGTTATACTAAAGAAACCAAACTTGAATCATGCAGATTTCAGGTCCAGCTGCCAACTCATAGGAAATACTAAGGACAGAGGAAGATACTTAATTACACTAGGAGTATGTAACATGTTCTTTGGATTCTTGATTGTGTAAATTTTAATAAAAGAAAAGAATAATAACAAAGGAAATCTATAGATTAAAAAAATTAAAAACATGAGCACTGGGTGTTATACACAACTAATGAATCACTACTCAAAAACTAATGGTGTATTATATGCTGGCTAACTGAACATAATTTTTAAATTATTTAATTAATTAATTTAAAAAATAAGTTTCCTGAAACTAACATAACATTGTGTGTCAGCTATACTTTAAAAAAGTTTCATAAAAATGGACAAACTGTAAATAAATACAAGGAAATGATTACTGTGAAACCAAGATAGAAATTACATCAAAAGGGAATGGAAGGGGAAAAAAAGGGAATGGAAGGTTTCTCATAGGAGAGGGAAAATTGAAGGAGGGCTCTTGGGGTGGCTGGTAATTTTGTTTCTTGACCTGAGTTTGGTACATATTGCCTTATAGTAATTAACTCATTATGCCATACATTTGTTCAGTGTGTTTTCATAATCTATGTTTTATCTTACAGTACAAACATTAAAATGTCAGTTGATTAGAGTGTGAAACGCATTCACAATATATTTTTTCTTTTTTTTTTTAAGATTTTATTTATTTGACAGACGAGTAGGCAGAGAGACAGGCAGAGAGAGAGAGGAGGAAGCAGGCTCCCCGTTGAGCAGAAAGCCTGATGCGGGGCTCGATCCCAAGACCCTGGGATCATGACCTGAGCCGAAGGCAGAGGCTTTAACCCACTGAGCCATCCAGGCACCCCCACAATATATTTTTTAAAGATTTTTTTAATTTGAGAAAGTGAGAACGCATAAGAGGAGGGGGAGAAGCAGGCTCCCCACTGAGCAGGGAGCCTGACGCAGGGCTCAATCCAAGGACTCCAGAATCATGACCTGAGCCAAAGGCAGTTGCTTAACCAACTGAGCCACCCAGGTGTCCCCACAATATATTTTTTAAAGATTTTAACTAATCTCTACCCCCAATGTGGGGCTTGAACCCACAACCCTGAGACCAAGAGTCACATGCTCTACCAACTGAATCAGCCAGGCCCCCTGCTTGCACTATATTTTTGAAACGGCAATAATAATCATACTACATTAAGAGGGAGATTGAAAGAGTGAAAAGTATATGTAAAGCACTTGGGTATGCCTGGCATAACTAGAGTTCTATTACTACTAGTGCATGTTTTATTTCTGATGCTAAAAGTCATTTTTAAATCTACACAGTGATGATACCAATTTAAACATATTTGTTATCGCACCATTATCACAACCACAGAAGCAATATATTCATTCTTTATTTCAGGTATGTAATTAGCCTTTGCCCTAAAATATAGGGGTTAAAGTATCTGTTTTGCAGCAGTAATGGTGAGTTGGATAATTAATTCAATCATGAGGCAATTGATTTTGAGTAAGGCACTTCACCATTTACAAGCTGTGCAAAATTCTGTGTGTAAAAAATAAACTTCTGTTAAGTCCTAGGCTTTGGGGAAAACATTAATATTATAGCTGTTGGAATTAACTAAGACATTTGGGCAAATTTTTTGACATCGTTCTGCTTTGGTTTATTTCTTGGTAAAATGGAGAATGGTCTTTAACTCATAGAGTTATTATGAAGATTAAAAGAGTTCATCTTCAGGTGCCTGGCTGGCTTAGTCTGTAGAGCATATGACTCTTGATCCCAGGGTCTTGAGTTCAAGCCCCATGTTGGGCACAGAGACTATTAAAAAAAAAAGTACATCTTTATAGGAGTTTTGAACAATTCCTGGCAATAAGGCTTTCACTATTAATAATGATTTTCTGGTGGCTTCTGTCAGAACTTCCTCAAGGACCAGGCACTGCCAATCCTGTTGTTGGTGGAGAAGTCTCTGGACTGCAGCCGACAGGACTTGGGGCACACAAAGATCAGTGTGCAAGGGCTTTTGGTTATCTTTCCTTATTGCTTAATTTATGTGTGTGCTGACCACACATTCAAAATACCTTAGAACTTTTCTTTCCCTGTTCCACTCCTTAATCATGCATGCTGCTTGGTAATTTTTTGGCTTCTCTTTCCACCTAACCACAGGGGTCCTGTCATGTATAAAGTAGCTCCTTCTAGAAGCAATTCAGAAGTTAATAATTCCAATAATATTAACCTGAGAGAATGCACTGTTTGACTGAGGCTGTGTGGCTATTCCCTTAAGTGTCACTTGCTCTTGCAATATGCTGGGAACGATGCCTTGTTATAACTTGGCCTGCTTTCTACTCTTTCTTTGTGGTCCCTAAGGTGAAATAGGTAATACTTTCAAAGTAATTAATTATGGCTAAAATGAAGAGCTGTGTTTTCCCAGGCTGAACTCCTAGAGAACGGGAATATGATGACATTGTCCTCTCTGGACAAATTTGCTTATGTTTATACATTTTTAAAAGTGCTTATCCCTGAAGAAAAGAAATTAAGTCTCACAGCTATGCATTGGAGAGTCATGAGGATTTTCCATTTTGAAAACAAACAAAGGTTACAAAGAGTGGCCAGAAGTAAATGCCCCAAATTCTCTTATCTTTGCAGTTTTTAGGGGGTAGAATTAGTATCATCACCTTAATAGCCATCTAGGGCTGAGCAGGCCCTTGCCATAGAGGGTAATGTTCCCTGGAGTTCAAAATGTGACTTTTAGGATAGGTCCTGACCTATCATAAGTGGCTAGAAACGCAAGTCACAGGCTTCAAATGAGGGTGCTAATCTAGTCTTTTCCATTAGTAGCTATGTATTCGTGGGCGGGTCACTCACAATTTTCTGTATAAAACAGCTCCACAAACATGTATCAAATACCAACTGTGGAAGGAATTACTCCAGGTGTTCAAGTGACAAAGATAAATAAGACATGATCCTTCTCTTTCTCTAATTTATACAAAGAAATTGAAGCCATTGGACTATGTGATCTCTGAGGCTCTTTTCAATCCAGAAACTCTTTGATTCAACCAGGCCTTATGTTTCACATATGTTAATTATACTACATTCAAAATTTAGCATTTTGGGGTTACAGCAGTTTAGATGGGTTTCCCTATTATTCCCAATGATCTGTCATATCTGAAATGTAATAGGTAAGGCAGCAGTTATCCCATTCCCAAATTTGGTCTCCTAGAGACACCTTTCCTGCCCGGCACTGTTTCAGCAGAAATATAGTGAATGGTTTATCTGAGTCCTAAATCTGAAAGGCCATCTTCTATCTTAAGAAGTGCACTGCCCTGATAGTATGGTTTACTACCTTCTTGAAACCTATGGGCCTTCACAAGGATTACTTGCTAAGATGACAGTTGGAGACATGCAAGGTAGAAGAATAGCTTAACATGGTGAAATGTCCCTTAACTTAGGTATTTCAATGTACAAAGATGTATACTATGCCAGTCTTCACACACAAAAAAAGAGAGCATTTTTCCTATGCTTTGGACTATGAGAGGACAAAGAGGAAAGACAAAACTAGGCAGGTTCTACATCACTAAAGGAGGAAATGAACTTGACTTCTTCTAATACTTGATGGAAAGTCAAACAGTACTTGTGAAAGGAAAGAAGACACAAGGTTAGCCACTGGCAACGTTCACCCCACCTCTCTTGACTGAGTAGGCTTTCTCCCAGGGAAGGCCCCAAAGAACATCTTAAACATCTCAAGAGTTGATAATCACGGTAAATGAAGTATGAGAATAGCCAAATAACACCACAGATGTAAAGATGGAGGTAGAATGATGTTTGCTCATCTTTTGAATGGATAATGATATTTACTTCATAGGATGTCTGTGAGCATGAGTTCATGTATGAAAATATGCCTGGTATACAATCAGCACTGTACTTTTATTTTTGTATGGAACAACAAGAACAAAGGAAAAAGAATCCTGCTGGTTGAAGACTAAATTAGGCCATTTTTTTAAATGGTTTTCTTCTCAGAAGTGATTTCAAGTGTATTATTCACACACTTGCATACATATGTATAGACTTTATAGTATGGCTGAGTTGATGGGAGTATAATCCGGGCACATGTGTGTATACATGGGCCGGGAGGGGCTAATGTTTATATACATTTATAGGAGGGCAGAGTATGTATACTTGGTACAAAGTCATCTTTTCCTTGGACACAACTGAATATTGCATGGTTCCGTTTAATATTCCTGCTTCAGTAAACACTTCTTTTCTTTTTTTTTTTTTTTTTGCAATACTTTTGCTGGTACATCCACCTGCCACCTATTCCACCTTCTTGATTCCTCTTCCTAGTACCCTTCCAAGTGTACTAACCTCCTTAGTGTTGCATATAACCCTAAAGCATTTGCTGTAAAGGAGATTGCCTGCTCTGTTCACTAGGTACTAAATTTTAAAATCTCCTAAAAGTGGCTGACTTCCTAGTTGATTCTTCTCCACTAGCACAATGTTCCAAAGATACCTCTTTCTACTGTGCTGGCAGACATATAGCAAATAGGGGCTTTTAAAAACCTTCTCTGGCCTTTGAATCTGGTTTTCCACCAGACTTAAAAATACTTCCTCTATTCATCAGAATGTCCAATGGGGATCAAGATATAAATCTAATAAGCATTTCCATTGTATTGAAATTTATACGTGAAAATGTTGAAATGAAAATCAAGACAGGCATGATAATTACATAAGAGTTACCTTCCTTACCCTTCCTTACCATAACCCTCTCCATCTATACAAAGATAGGGCAAAGTTCCACCCTCCAGGGATGCATCCCCATTGTCCCTCAGATTATTTTTAGGAGACTAAAAATATGGATCCCATGTTTTTTGAGCTTGGACATTACTGCATAAATCTTCATGTTTCTTTTATAAATAATGCAGCTGCATTGTAACAGATGGCATCGATGTGTTTGCTTTAACATCTAAGTAAACCCTTCAAGATTCAGGACACCATGATGAATTCTTGGGTTTCTTACAACTCCCTCAGGTCACACCATTTAGGATTAGATGTGCTTAGGTGAAATAATGGTCTTAAGATTCAGTGATAGAACCCCAAAGGTAAGTTTGAGGAATTTAAAGGGATTGTTTTAAAATGAAGACTTATCATTCAAAGAAAAATATATCCCTGTGTATAAAAGATCAAGATAAGTTTATACTAGAAACTTTATATGAATAGCAAGTTCATATTTACATTTATAGAATTATATATGATGCACACTTTATATATAAATATATATAAACTTAAATATTAAATGATTGAAATTAAATTATACAAACTAATATGGAAACACATATACTTATTATTACATAAATACATTTTAATTTATATAAATATATTACAAAATTTACAGAAATAAGTATAACTTTTAGAAATATACTTATTTCTATAAATACATCAAGTATGTCAACCAAGTGTCAACACACTCCACTCAATGATTCTTCTGTATTAAGGTCAGAATTGGCAGATACATAAATAATCTCCTTCTGTATATTTCTTCCTTTCTTCCTCCTCCTTTCTTCTTCCATTAAATATTTACTGAGCACTTACTATGTTCCTGGCACTGTGCTAGCTCCTATCTATGGGGAAAACATCAAAGAGTAATTTATAATCTCTGCACTCAAAGAGTTCATAGTCTACTGTCCATGCACCTCCTCACCATATCTATAACTGATTCTTGGACAAGTTTATTACAGCAGTAAGCACTGGTTGGTTAAGAGGGGACAGAGAAGCAACTCAACCCAAATTAAAAACACAACTGAAAAAGCACAAAATATTGTAATATTTTTTCTTTATATAATGTCAATCTGTCATTCATAGTTCAAGGAGCAATTTCAGCTCAATATAGTCAAGATTGTTCCCCTTCTCAGTTTTCAGAAAATAGAATGGGCTAACTTGTATAGCTGTGATTCCCTAACACTTTGAATAATCAAATATACGTTTCTGTCTGCTTGCTTAGATCTTAAACAATGTGGAGATTGGAGTATATGATGTCTAATGTCCCTTCAAACTCTATATAATGACTGAATTTAAATAAAATAACCCACAACCATTCTATTCTTCTTCCCCTCCTCCAGTTTAGGCAGTGCCTATTGTTTTGGGTCAGGGCCCAGACAACAAAGAGCAGCAACAACCCTTCATATCAAGAAGTTTCAGTGCCATTAGTGTATTTCTCCTCCAATATGTTTAGTTCCAAAGCTTAAAGTATTATCAAAATCAGTCTGTGATTTTCTTTTCTTTCTTTTTTTTCTGGGGGGGGGGGCAGGTAGTTGTTTATATAGCCTGAATTTGTTATCTGCCAAGGATTCTGGGGATGTGAAATGGAATTAAACTATGATGAAAACAACAAACAGTTGCAGCAAAATCACTGTAAAATTTATTATTTTAGACCTTGATGGGGATCAGTTAGGGAAAATAAACTCCTTGATATAACATTACTGCCACTTCATTTGCTTCACTTGAAATGCAGAAAAAAAAATTTCAGTGGAATCAAAACTACATTTTTCTGTTGATGCAAGCATATACTTATGTACTTTTATTTGGTGTGGTTTGTTGTTACTGTTTGTTTTTGGCAGCCTCTTCTTAATGTTACAGCCAGGCAAGGGAATGCCTTTCATGCATACATTATGCCATTGTTTCCAGTAGGATAATAAAAAGGAAAAAGAAATGAAAGAGTCTATATTCACTAACAACACAAATATAAGCTTTCATGTGCAGACATCACAAGATTGTCATAGAGAGAGAGAAAAAAAAGTTAAAATATGTTCTGAAACAGACCCTTAACATCTAGTTTTAAAATTGGGATATTGTTTCCAAGCTTTAGTCTTCATTATAACACTATCTGCTTTATACGCTTCTCCCTTTGTGATTTCATCCACTTACCATCTCACCCATTACTCCCAGCAACTGACCCTGTCATTTTTATCTCTATATTTGTCTTTTCTGCAAATCATTTCCACCTGACTTCAATACATCGTTGCCCATCACCACGTCTCAGTAGCGTATGAAACATAAATTCAAATGTATGGTTTCTCCTCTCCTCTTATTCTCACTTATTGCTATTACTCCAGAGCAAAATCATTTTCCTACCCCTCAAATTGTAAACATCTGATCTGACCCTTGCCCTTCATTGTGGCTGTACACAAATAGCCAATCATCACGGTGTCTAATCTTTCTTCTCTTGCCCATGGTTTTCACTCTATTTTGGAGATTTATCACCTTTAGTCTTAAGTATGGTAATAATTACCTAAATGGTCTCTGTCTAATCTCTTCCTTTCCAATCTACTTCACAAAACACTGCCAGACAAAATGTCTGAAAATAATATTTGCACACATCATATTGTCTCAAAAGGACAATGTCTGAAATGTGTAGCCCAGAACTCAGGTTCCCACATAGTCAGGCCTTTTGAATGATTCTTCCACATTAATCAAAGAAACATATTGGTTACTCTCCCGTACCACATTATGAGACTGAAATAGGAGAAACACATACAGGAGAAATTAATAAACATAATAAAATGAAGAATACAGGACTGATGAATCACTGACCTCTACCTCTGAAACCAATTATACATTATTTGTTAATTGAGTTTAAATAAAAATAAATAAATAAAAAATTTTTAAAAGAGAAATAAATTAAAAATACAGGACTTTCAGGCCGTGTCTGTGCCTCTGTGCCTTTGTTTGTATCATTCTTTCCACCTGCAAAGACAGCATTAATCCTTCCCTTGCCCAACTGAAGCCAACTCATCTCTAGTAAGCGCTCATCATTCTATTTGACCTTCTCTAGCTCTATTGTCTGTGTGATGGACTTGAACGTAGCATCCTCTGCCTTGTATCAAAATGGTATACTGCATGGGTATCATTTCACCCCCTACCTGGATTGACAGCTAACTAAGATCAGGAAAAGGCCTGGTACTTCTTTTGCAGCCCTTGTGAACACTACTCAAATACACAATACATGCTGGTGTTTGATTATTGAGTACCTAGTAAAATTCTGCCTTTGTCTGGTTTAGGGTAAAAATACTTGTTTGGATTCAATTCTTCATTTTACTGATGCCAATTTATGTGTCTGTGTGTAGAACTAGCCCAAATTTCCCTGCTATCCCTATAAATTATAACCTGCAGGGCCTTATACCTAGAGTCTCTCTGCAGATTGAGTTTCAAACTGTGACTGTTTCTTTTAAGCACATCAGTCAAAATCCTGGTTCAGAGTTATTTAAAGTGGTTTGTATTTTATGGTCCTATGAAGGCTTCACATTGCAACTGCTGAGCTTTAAAAACATAGAAACTAGAAAGAGGGTACAAGGAACTGCCATCTGTCCCTATAAACAATTATCGGCCGGCCATCTGCCCATATACTGGGTAATGATTTTAATGCTGGTAATATCTGACTGAAATACTTTCTCTCCAAGGAACCAAAGAAAGGGAACCCATTAAAAAGTGCTGATCCTTCTAGTTGCTTTTTGTGAATGTTTTCTCCAATACAAGAGCCTATCATTTAATTTGTAGCTCTATGCTTTTCACTATGTATTAAAAAGTTATTCCTCATGACCTATCTGCAAACACCTGTAATCTTTCTATCACCAAATTGCCAGAAGGAGTTAGTGCAACAATTGAATATCATTTAGACCCATTCAAAATGGACCAAAGTGTCCAGCGCATTATAAAAGGAAACTAATAGTCAACGGATTAATGATTAACCTCAGGCTCAAGCTAAGCAGAATATAGAAACTCACAGCCAAATGGAAACCAGGCCTTCTGGCTTTCAAAATCAACTCCACAAAGTTCACATCCAATGTCTCTCTAGTGGGTTCATTGCTTTATTTTTCTGTGATCAAAACTGAGACAAATTGGCATTAGAGTAATAAGTGAATTATCCTTTGGATTTAAGCAGAATCCACCTAGTCATTTAAAGCAGGGTAAAGCCACCTGACAATGCATGGACTTCTACAGATGTGACTTAATACATGAAATGAAGGCGATGCTTGTGGTATTAAACTTGAGTCATGGTTCATTCTGCCCAGATTACTTTTTTTGCACACAGTTGTTCTAAAAGATATGATGTGGTAGTTCATAGCCTTTATCGATAAGTCTCAAGGTTAGGAATATTACCAAAACGGGCAAGGTGGGTTTTCAGCCACTGCCATTTCTTGAGAGACATGCATTCACTAAATTTCAACCCATACTGTCTTATACTTAAAAATTTGTCACGAAATTACCTGTTATTCAGCTGACTCAATTTTTTATACATTTCAATGCCTCTGCTGTATTAGAAACCTCATGTGAGATTGAGATCTTTCCATGTTTCACTTTGAAACCAGTTCCAACAATTTATACTTAAAGAATTCATTTATGTTTGTCAAATGTTCCCCATCTTTAGTTGTCTGTATTCTTTGTCTTCTTTTCTTTAAACAGTATGACTTCTTAGAAATCTGGCTTAAGTAATGGTAATTAACACCTACAATATTGGCTAGCCCATGGAAACTATCTTGGAAATTTTCAGATAGCTGAGAGAAGGTAGGGAAAAAGTAATTTTCAGACACTCTGCATAGTATGAGCTTTGGTTGCTCTAGGACTTGAGAACATAAACTGCAAGTTATGGATCTGGGTCTATGAATAAGCATTGCCTGCATAGAAATTTCAGGAGCCAGAGTTTTAATGGTTATGTAAACCCTAAGGAAAATGCATGCTCATCCATAAAATAGCCAGCTTCTTTGGCTTGGCACATGATGCAACACAATATGTAAAATAAAACTGCAGTTTGGAGATAATAGCTATTAACAAAGTAGAGTTTTATTAGTAATTTTAGTAAATTTAAAATTTAAAAAAAGATCAGTGGCGAGTCTTCTTACAGAAAAAAATGAAAATGAGAAACATTTTTATTATTGTTGTCTTAAAGTTCATATAAGAATTTCTTTTTTCCCCTGCACCTGACAATTTAAAGCAGATGGGCAGTACCACTTATATTGTAGCAATCATAACAACATTGTTTAGGAATAAGAGGAAAGCAGGAGTGCCTGGGTGACTCAGTTGGTTGACTATCAGACTCTTGATTTGGGTTCAGGTCCTGATCCCAGAGTTCTGGCATACAGTCCCACATTGGGCTTTGCACTCTGTGGGGAGCCTGCTTGAGGATTCTCTCTCCCTCTGCCCCTCCCCAAGCTTGCACTCTCTCTTTCTCTAAAATAAATAAATAAATCTTAAAAAAAACTTTTAAAAAATAATAAGAGGAAAGCATAAAATCTCCATGTCGTTCAGACTTTCATTCAAGGTTTTGCTTCCTATTTTCTTCTACATCTTTTCTGGGAATAACAGAAATTTATTTGTGATGATCTTGACACTTCAGGTGTGAAAAAGACATCAATAAGGCAGAAATTACTGTCACTCCCCCACTATGTATATGAAAAGATAATTAGTGAATCTGCTAAAAGGAAAAAAATGGGGAAAGAAAAAAAGAAAATCTATCTGTGCAATTACTTTATTCACCAATGTCAATTGATGACTCATTCTGCAGCCTGCCAAGGAAGTTTGCTGGAGAAAGGACTCCTTCTGGGCTCAGTTACTGCAGTGCGGTTTTGCTTGCTGGTGTTAGATTCCTGCAGCTGCTGCTCTTTCATGCAGAGCGGCTGCTTCTATAAAAGCTCAGATGCTACTGCAGTAGCAATATGTACTGGATACTCAGGAAGTCCTTGACAAAACAGTGAAGAAAGTGATGGAAATGTCTGAGAGTCAGGAAGGCCCATGTTCTCATACCAGATCTTTTGCAAATAAGATGTGTGAGCCTTGTCAAGCCATTTGCCCCTTCTAAGTATCACCCCCACACCATCTGTCAACTACAAGATTTGGATTCAACTACACCATGCCTACTGTTTCTCTTTATGATTCTAGGATTATCTTCTCTTTTCCTCTGGCTTGAATCCTTTCAATCTTCATCCCTTTTTGACTCACTTTTTCCTTATCTTCCGAGGGAACAAAATGCAAGAGGCCTCTGTATAATGAATCCTCTAGTTGCAAAAAATTAAGACAAAAGGAGAAGTATAGTATCATATACGGTGTGTGTGGAAGAATATATGTATTTTTAGAGGTCAAATATATATGAAGATTTTTGCTATTTCTATGTAAGGCTGTTCTGGAGAGAGGTTGTGTTAACATTCTCGAGAAAAGGGAAATTTCACTTCCTCCTCCCACAGCTTGTATGTTTAACATTACAAATCAGTATTGAGTGGCTACACCACTGTTAAATAAGTAGTTTATTATTTTCTATAAAAGATTTGGTAGTGGTGAGAACAAGGAAAAAAAGAACATAAGAATAAACAGTGATACAGCACTTTTTGTCTTTTTTCTGTATTTGTTTCCAACTGCTCAAGCACAAATCATGCTCTTGACCTCATGCCAAATCCACTGCTCACATTCAACAGTTTTAACATTACACTGATTTCGTAAAAACAAAATCAAGACTATTTTCAATCCCATTAATAAATTGATCAATCTAGCAAAAAAGAACAGTAAAAAAAAAGTGCCCACTGGGATTGACAGACATCACTAATGCTGAGTCACAGAAATCATTCATCAATTTGATATACCAGCATTTACATTCCTTAAAATGGAAGATCCCTTTTAAGATATTTACAGGGGTCTATTTTTTTTTCCTTTGGCTTAGGTACTCTGCTTAATAACTGACAAACTTGTGGCTTAAAAGTTTCTCAGACATAAACACACACATATAAATGCTATGCTGGCCCCAGGTATCTCTTTAAAAACAGAACCAATGGTTTCATAAAACATCCAAGTAGCTAACATAATATGCAATCTCATGTACTAATAGTTATCTTATTTTTTACCTACCCAGCAAACATTTACTCCTTATTCCCTGTGACCCATATCCCAATTTCGCTCAGCTATTATCTGGCCAAATGCTTCAGGGCTCTGCTCTCTCCAGTCTCAGGGAATAAATCGGGATGAGTCTAAGCCAATCAAGGTAATCTCATTTTTTCTTCCCAGAGAAATATGAGTAGGTGTTCCAGGATAGATTTACTTGCTCACAGAAAAAGGATTTGCAGAATAGAATATGTGGAAATGTGATGGCTAGGTCACAAAATGTTGCAACCATTTTGCAAACATGAGTGGTCAAATTGCTAAGGTTTTAAGAAGAGAAGGAATGAACTTGGATCCTTAATTACATTATAGAGTCTCTTAACCAATACTTGGTGTCTCATGGTTTTTGCATTTTTTAAGATTTTTATTTATTTATTTGACAGATCACAAGTAGTCAGAGAGGCAGGCAGAGAGAGAGAGGAGGAAGCAGGCTCCCCGCTGAGCAGAAAGCCCAATGCGGGGCTCCATCCCAGGACCCTGAGACCATGTCCTGAGGCAAAGGCATAGGCTTTAACCTACTGAGCCACCCAGGCGCCCCAGTTTTTGCATGTTTTAAGTGAGACAGTAAAATATCCGTACTATTTTAGCTACTTATTTTTTGTAATCACAGAAGTAAGTATTCTGATAAACATATTAATTAAGTAAAAGAAAAAAGATATCAAAGAAACAAATTGAATATAGAGTCCATATTCAAAAGGATGTTTCTACTTTGAAGTTTGGGAATCTTATTTCCTTTCCTCTATAGAATGTAAAGGACACGAAAGTGTTCTAACTCACTTCTTTACAGTGATAGCTCCAAATAGAGACAGCTGCATTATATTATATTATTATATTATATTATATTATATTATATTATATTATATTATATTATATTTGATGCTGAACCACCTGTCAATTTTTAACCAAATTTTAATTAACTGCTTGAATGTTTTGTCTATACCATCCCACATATTCAGCATTACTGAATTTCATATGCAATTTACTCAAATGACCAGGTATTTTGGAGCTTTGTATCTTTTATCATAGAGACACAGCTCTGCAGTACTTTGTACCATCTTATATTGAATTCCCAGAATAAAACAGTAACATAATATGTCACCAGATGAGAAGAACATCATGAGTTATGAACAGAGCGTGCCAGGTTCCACAAATGACAGCTCAACCAATCTACCTAATTATTATCATGGGGGTTAGGTGTCAGTGTCCCTCTCAACCAAGGGCCACAGGCCATTCCATATTCCCCACTAGGAGGCATCCTCAGACATGAGACCTAAACTGTCAACTGAATTAAACGTATCCTGGCTCAGAACTCCAGAATCTCCCTTTGATCCTGTCTTTGCCACCTCTTCCTTTGACACCTCTCCAATCTAGTCAGTCCTCGAGCTGATATTTGCATAGACTATTTGCTGAACACTGGTCTGGATGCTGGTCGTTTGGTAATGAGCAAGAAAGACAAATCTCTCCCTTCTCCAATGTATCTGGGTGACACATACAGTCATTCCCCTTCACTTACAGAAACAAAACCTGGAGAAGGTTTTTGACAGACATCTACAGGGTAGAGTTAGGGATTTTTAGAAGATGAATTTACCAGCAGACCTCTTGGGATCAGCTCTGAGACTTGCCAAAATTTCACCCAATTCTACATGTCCAAGTTTGTTTTTCCAACACTATCTTTGGCAAGCCATAGCATTTTTAGGCTGGACTATTTGTTATTTTAAGGGTTGACCACAAGCATGTATGGTATCTTAAATCGTAACTCAAATTGCCTTTAGCCATGGAAATAAGTCACACTGGCAGTTAAGTATTATTGAAATACTGCTATAAGTAGACATTTCAAGTATATTGTTGGATAAATCTTAAAAACCTAAGCACCAGGCACTCAGAACATTAAATCTCAGAGCTCATTTTGCCATAGAGACAAACCACTCTATTGCAAATGAATTTTGGAGCCCAAGTCATTTGTAAGATAGGTATTAAATGCTTGCTTATGCAAAATGTCACCATTCTGATTTTTGGAAAGGAAATTAAATATCACTATTTCTAATCTGACGACATTTTTCCGAAAGCACGGTACCGCTAACCTTGGGTGAATGCTCGATGATGTTCTGGTACAGTCTACTGTGAGCTTGTTTTATTATGCTTTGCCTCCTCCTTTCAAAGTTTAAAATCTCCTCAAATTCACTTTACTAAAATGTCCTATTAATTGCACTCTGGGTAATTAAAATTTTGCTATCTTTGCAAGACCAAGATTAAACTAATTTATTCAAAAGGAAGACTGAGCTACTATCAATGAACATTACAAGCATTTCCCACCCAGATGTTTTGATAAAATGTTTCTATGCTGATTTCTTCCTTACACTGCCTTTGTATAGTGCAGCTTAATTCCTGAACAGAAAATAATTGAGGGTATTTGAAGAAAGAGGAAGTACTCACCCTTGGGTAACAATATGGGGAAATGGTTTGTGCTACACGGAGAGCAATAGGGGCCCCTTTTTAAAAAATGGGTCTAAAAGCTCTTTCTGACCTTAGTAAAGTTCAAAGATGTGGAAAACTCCAAGGATATTAAACACAGCTGTATTTGAACATTTAAATATGAAAGTTGTTAAATGGAAATGTGAATCTTCCTAGTCATCTCTATTTGCTAATCCTTCAGAAAGACATAAAATCCCCAACCTGGTTTTGCTTGATAAAGGCAACAGATTCATTCATATTGAGTAGTAGTCCCATCTGGAAACTACCTTTGCCTCCACTTCCAAACCTTCTGCTAGCATCCTGCAGAAGTTTTTAGCTCTCATGCACTTGGAGTTTGTCCTGACATTCCTACCCCTCTCCCAAGAAAGACTCAAATAAGCATCAGGAAACACTTATGTAAATAGCAACTCATCAGATTCCATCTTGAAACAGAATTCTTATGATTCCAAATCCATTCTCCTGCCCACCTTCTAACATATGTCTTTAAATTCACTTATCTGAGAGCACCATGAGCAAGCCTGCTGTTTCACAGATAAACTTGTGTAAGAGGATTAGGAAATCTCCCTATTTTGTCTCAGAGTAGTTAAAAGTCATAGGGAAGATTCACCTTAAATTTTCAAATAAATTCCTTCTTTTTGCCTTTTATCAATTCATTTCAAGAATGGTTAAATAATATTTATTTTATTCATGCCTTTTTATTTTAACCCTTTTCATACTTACAATTTCCATAATCTGGAGTTCAGAAGAAAGACACTTTAGTAAATTATGTCTCATTCATTAAGGGAGAGCCTAATTATAAATTTCCAATTTCTTTCTGAACCAAGAACCTTCTAGTGAACTCAGAGATGGATTGCTGGCTATTCTCAAGTGACACCACACTTCAAATGGACAAAAATAGAAAAAAAAATTAGTACATTCACTGATTCCTTCATAGATACAATGCCAAGTAGTCTGTTGATAGAAATGAGTGACATAAATCTCTGTGCTTTAGAAAACACATTCTTTTTAGAAATCTTTATTTCATTGTGCTAAGAAAACTTAAGGTGAGGTCTACTCTCAACAGATTTTTAATTGTGCAATATAGCATTATTATCTAACTGAGATTCTTTTTTAAAATATTTTATTTATTTATTTGACAGAGAGAGAGCACAAGCAGGGGTAGGTGCAGCCAGAGGGAGAAGCAGGTTTCCCATTGAGCAAGGAGCCTGAAGTGGGTCTTGAACCCAAGATCATGGGATCATGACCTGAGCCGAAGGCAGACGCTTAACCAAATGAGCCACCCAGGTGCTCCTAACTGAGATTCTTAATTTGTGAAACTTCCTACATTGAATGAGGGGAACATGAATACATTGTCCACATTGTCACAAGAATGGTGTGGTTATGTGAATCTCGGCAGAGAATTTTGAATAGGTCTAGTGGTGGTGGTGAGGAGACATCTAAATGATGGAATTTTTTTTTAAGATTTTATTTATTTATTTGACAGAGAGAGAGAGGGAGAGCACAAGTGGGGTGGGGAGTGGCAGGCAGAGGGAGAAGGAGAAGCAGACTCCCCACTCAGCAGGGATCCTGATGTGGGGCTGGATACCAGAACCCTGGGGTCATGATCTGAGCCAAAGACAGATGCTCAATGACTGAGCCACCCAGAAGCCCCTAAATGATGGAAATTCTTAAGGTATATTCTAAATTCTAACTGGAGTCAAAGTCTAACTGGAGTCTAACTGGATCTGCTACTTATAGAAAAAAAGTCTGTTTCATTAATGTATTAAGAAAATTATTGGGGTGCCTGGGTGGCTCAGTGGGTTAAAGCCTCTGCCTTCAGCTCAGGTCATAATCTCAGGTTCCTGGGATTGAGCCCTGCATCGGGCTCTCTGCTCAGCAGGGAGCCTGCTTCCTCCTCTCTTTCTGCCTGCCTCTCTGCCTACTCGTGATCTCTGACTGTCAAATAAATAAATCTTTTTAAAAAAAGAAAATTATTGGGGCACCTGGGTGGCTCAGTGGGTTAAAGCCTCTGCCTTCGGCTCAGGTCATGATCCCGGGGTCCTGGAATCGAGTCCCACATCGGGCTCCCTGCTCGGCAGGGAGCCTGCTTCCTCCTCTCTCTCTCTGCCTGCCTCTCTGCCTACTTGTAATCTCTGCCTGCCAAATAAATAAATAAAATCTTTAAAAAAAAAAAGAAAATTATTTATTGGTAAATTCTATATTCATAATGAAAAGTGTTTGTAGAAGAACATCATATTAATCTAGCCAATAACAGTGTCATTGTATGTTCACTGTAATTTTAATTCACCAATTAAATGTAAATCAACAATGCAGTAAGTTCCTGGGGGCGCCTGGGTGGCACTCTCGGTTACGTGTCTGACTCTTCGCTTTGGCTCAGGTCCTGATCTCAGAGTTGTGAGACCGAGCCTTTCACTGGGCTCTGTGCTCAGCAGAGTCAGCTTGAGATTCTCTTTTTCCCTCTCGCTCTGCTCTCCCCGCTGCGCTCACACATGCTCTCTTAAATAAATAAATCTTTTAAAAAATAATGTAGTAAGTTCCTATTATGTACAAATATGTACTGAGTACTGAGGGTGAGTGAAAGAAAACTCATATAGATGACAGGACACAGTTTTTGCCCTCCACAGACTCAGAGTCTATTAGAATAGACAGTTATCTCACTGTTATGGAAAAAGCAGAATGAAAGCAATATTATTAAAAAAAAAAAGAAATGATATAGGATTAACTTCTCTGTTGAGGTATTTACGTACATCTTATTCACCCCATAAAGAACTAGAGTCAGTTTACACCCTTTCCAGAGAGAAGATGGGTATTATACTTATTTGGGATTTCCAACAGTGCCTTTCACGTAGTTGGTTGTTAGTAAATATCCAGAGTTGTAAACTGCACTCTAATTGTGTGCTCTTAGGAGAAGCCCACAGAAGGGTGTTTTCCTGTTTACAGTGATGTTACTATTTGTGGTGTAGTTTAATCTTCTGAATTTGTTTATTTGAGTAGGCAGAAAAATAAACAAGTAAACACAATGCCTTTTTAAATTTTGTTTGAGAAATAAGAAGGAAGAAAATCAATAGAAATAAATAATAAAGTTAACTGAACCTTTCAATTTTGAGCTTGTCAGCTTTCCCTATCTTGAGTTGAGTTTTTCAGCTTGGGACAATCCAGTTTCAGCATCCTGTGATACCTCCCTTGAGTGCAGGTTCATTTCTAGCTAACTTCCTCATTTCTCTGGTTCTCAGCAAATTTTCTCAAAACTGGGCTACTACTCATTTTTTTTAATACTAGCTAATATTTCTCACTGCCCAGTCTTCTACCAAGGCACAGAATCTACTCCTCCCAATATTGACCTTAATTTAGTTAGATCCAATGGCTACTTCCCAGTCCTCATCTTCTCACCTCTCAGCAGCATTAAAGACTTGATAACTATCTCATTCTCAAAATTCTGTCTTCATTTGCTCTTCATGGCACCAGTCTTTGGCTTTCTTCCTAGTTCTCTGGCTTCTCCAAATATTTATTTCCTTGCCCTGCCTCTTCTAATTGAGTGCACCACAATTTTTCCTGGAATGTCCTCTCACCATGTCTATACTTTTCTATTATGTGATTTTAATAAATGAAATGGCTCTAAATACCACTATATATAAAGGACTCTTTCATATCTTCATTTCCGAATACCATACTTTTACATAAAACTTCATGCTTGACATCTCTGGTCCAGTGCCTACCTAGGTTACTTCAAGTTAAAAACTAAAGTTTAATTCAGAATAATTTTCTCAATCCTGCATTATATTTCTCCTCACTGTTCACTTCCACAGTGTTGAAGGCTAAATTACTATAATGTTCTTCTATAAACACCAAAAATTTTAAAAATGGAATTTACCGTAAAACAATTTTCTGAGCATATTGCCAAGAAACTCAGACTGTAGAATTTCCTTTTTTTTTTAATAGTTTCTAATTCTCTGTTGACAACTATTCCTCTCCATTCATTTTAAGAGTATTCACCTTTTTCTCATGAAACATGGTTAAAACAGCTGCTTTGGAGGCTTTATTTTACAATTCCATCATCCAGGTCATTTTAAGGTTAACATCTGTTGATTTTCTTTTTCACCTGAAAACTGGCCACATTTTCCTGACTTTTTATATGAAAAGTACTTTGAGACTGTATCTTGGATCTTGAATATTATGTTGTAAGAGTCTGAGTCCTGTTAAAATTCTCTTCAGAATACTGATCTTGGATTTTGGTTTAGCAGGCAATTAACCTGGTTATTTGTAAGTTCTTTCTCATTTTATGCAGAGAATAGTTCCAGTGTCTTTGGTTCTCAAACTCTTCACTATATTCTTCAGATCAGAACATATCAACAGTTTGTCTAGAACTTGAGTGACGTTGTGTATTCCAGTTCCATTCTTTTTTTTTAAGATTTTATTTATTTATTTGACAGACAGAGATTACAAGTAGGCAAGAGAGGCAGTCAGGGAGAGAGAGGAGGAAGAAGGCTCTCCGCGGAGCAGAGAGCCCGATGTGGGGCTCGATCCCAGGACCCTGGGATCATGACCTGAGCCAAAAGCAGAGGCTTTAACCCACTGAGCCACCCAGGCGCCCCTCCAGTTCCATTCTTAAAGCCTTTGTTTTCTTTGGGTCTGTTCCATGTATGCATAGGTTTCGAATGAGTCTGGGACTTAATTGATTCATACAAAGAATTTGGAGATCCCTTCTTTCATTCTATCTTCCAACAGAATACCACCTCTCACCTCTTTGGATCACAGGAGCTCTTTTCCCAAGTTCCTTTAGCTAACAAGATTTTTTTTCTCAGGACATTTGGCATCTATGTTGCTTCCTCTAATGTCCCTGAAGCTGTGCAGCTTCTTCTTCAACCGTCTTCTCTGAAAGGTCAAGGTAGAAAAAAAGAGGAAAAGAAAGAGAAAGAGAAAGAGAAAGACAGGACAGAGACAGAAAGAAAGACAAAGAGAGGAAGAGAGGAAGGAAGGAAGGATGGAAGGCAGGCAGGCAGGAAGGAATGGAGGGAGGGAGGAAGGAGAGAAGGAAGAAATGTGATATTTCTCAAACACTCTCTGGCTTTCAGGGTCCCTTTTTCCTAGTCCTCTGGCTAAAAGGAGATGGTGTCTCTCAAGGATTTTGCTTCATGAACTCAAAGTGCGGTTCTGGAATTTGATTCACCCTTGAGTTAAAGCCAAGTGATAAAGAAGTGAAAATGTGAAAAAAACAAAAGAAGTGAAAAAACAACCTCTCAGCCATCATTTACTTTTTAGCATTTTCAGGCAATTGCTTTTTGGATCCCACGCAGTAGTTTTAGTTGTAATTTAACTGGAGAAATAGACTAGAGTGACTTACTCTATCTTAGCTAGCTCCAGTAGTCTCTGTTGTACTTATTATTTTGTCTCCTATTAAAATGGAATGTCTAGGTATATTCTCATAGTCACTGCTGAAATTACACTGCCAAGAACAGTACTCAACAAATAATGAGATCTCAGTATGTATTTGAGTGTATTAATTAGCTAATTAATGTATATTTTTCTTTTCTTCCATTGACTTTCATCTAGAAATTGGCTAAGTATGGAGATAGGGTTTTAGAACCTCTCAAGATCTTGACTAACTTAATGATGTTGTTTCTCAGGACACTAAAAAGTGGTCCTTTTATAATGTTCAATTTAGGGGGATGGAGGTTAGAGTTACAAGGTCACTTGAGAATTTGTTATGGAAGAGGTGCAAAAATAAAACTGAGCTGTTATCTTCTCTAGGCCTTAAATCAACCTGACCACACTTCAATTAGCATTACCATCTACTGCAAATCTTTATCAAAGTAACTCACGATTCTTAGAGAATTTCAGAAAACTTAAAGAACATTTAAAAAAAAAAATCAGTTCTCAGAGGTAGCATCTTAATGAAATACTACTTAACAACTTAAACTTTATGTAAGTTGCTATTTCTTAGTTCTGAACTTTCTTTCAGGAGATAAGGTATGAAAATGGCCTGTAATTTAAAGGAAAGAACACTATGCCTATCTTTGCCCTTGTTATGCACTGAGGCAATTGAATTTATTTTCCATGGGCACACACTGATCATTAGGCTAGCAGTAGAGCAAGAACAAAATGAACTAAATTTAATGAGTAGCTGGGCATTTGAGAAATGCTGCACTTCTAATAGCAAGTGTCATAGAGACAGTGTCAACAAATCTTTTCCTGTATCTCATGGATGAACATACCATCCAACCACTGTGAAAAATGCTTGAGAGTCCAGAGGCTGGTAGGATCTCAGAGCACCTACTGGAAAACACAGTACAGGGTCCTTCTACCTCTACCTTGTCAGCTGTCTCTCTCAGTGTTTGTTTAATTGACATGAACTATTATGGCATAAGAGAACTATAAGATATAGAGCTGAAGTAGTGTTGCCCATAGTATAGTGACCATATAATTTATAGTCAAAATTGGAACATATTTAAGAAAGAAAGGAGGTGTTATTGATAATTATGATGGGAAAAGAGGAATAAACTGAGATTTTCCTGGGCAAACCAGGATATGCAGTTTGTATGATAGAGAAGAAGATTCAAATTACCATCTATAATATCCAATTAACTAAACTCACTTGAATTTACAACAAGTACATACTAAAACTCCTTAACAATAAAAAATTCTATTGGATATATTGAAAATCACAATCTTAATGAGACTCAAAAAAAAGAAAGCAAAAACTAAAATCAGTTATTATTGTAGATAGGGATCCAATACTTTTGTCTCTCAAGAGAGACAAAGAAAAAATCAAGAATTTCTCTTGGAGGAGGAAGCAAGATGGAGGAAGAATAGGAGAGTGAAATATCATTAGGTCCCAGGAGTTCACCAAGATAGTTATCATACCATTCTGACCACCTACAAACTCAACAGGAGATAGAAGAGAGGAGCAGCAATTCTCGGAACAGAAAATCAACCACTTCCTGGAAGGTAGGATGTGTGGAGAGGTGAATCCAAAGTGTTGAGAAGATAGACCACGGGGGGAGGGTCAGCTCTCAGCAAGCAGTGGAGCAGCAGAGCACATAATCAAAACTTTTAGAAGTCTGGTCCACTGAGGGATGTCACTCCAGAGGCTAATGGGGGGAGTGGAGCACTTGTGGGGACAGTGTGGTCTCAGGACCCATGGAGTCACAGAAAGACCGGGGGTGTCTGAGTGTGACAGAGCTGACAGGTATCAGAGCTGGGAAGCTGGTAACAGAGATGGAGACAAGGAGAGAGTTCTCTCCTCAGGGTTGCCTTAAACCTTAATCTATGGCACAGTCAGGCCACTGCTCTTCAAGCAAGGAACCCATAAGTGGCAGATCCAGAGAGACCCCATCCTTCCTCCTCCAGGAAGAGCAGCAGGGGACACGAGGGAGGAATCCACTGGGTTTGGAGACTACAAACAGGGCTGTGTGCCAGAAATATAAACACTTGGCCACAGGATGGGAGAGCACGGAGCACAGTTGGAGACCAGGGAGATGGGAAGGATTGACTGCTTTTCTCTCTGAGGGTGCAATGAGGAGTGGGGCCCTGAGCTCTCAGCTCCTCCAGGCTGGAGATAGGGAGGCTGCCATTTTCATCCATATCCTCCAAAGCTGTACGGAAAGCGTTCAGGGAACAAAAGCTACAGAGAGTGAACCTGAGCAGATTAGTTAGCCTGGCCCCTGGCAAGGGTGGTGCAATTCTGTCTCAGGAAAAGACATTTGAGAATCACTGCAACAGGCCCCTCCCCCAGAATATCAGCAAGAACATCCAGCCAAGACCAAGTTCACCGATCAACGAGAACAGCTGAACTCCAGAGCTGGGGGAAAGCAACACATAGACTTCATGCCTTTTTTCCCCATGATCATTTACTCTAGCAAAGTTATATATTTTTTATTTTATTCTTATTATTTTTTTTAACTTTTCCTCTTTCCTCTTTTAACATTTTAAACTATTTTATCTTATCAATACATTTTTTTTAAAAATCTTGTTAAATTTTCATTGTTATACTCATATTTTATCCTCTCATTGTATTTACCCTTATTTTTGTATACATATAGGGTTTTTTCTTTAAAATTTTAGGATACAATTTCTTCTAATACATCAAAATATATGCTAAATCTAGCACATGGCTCTGATCTAGTCTCCAGCCTGATCACATTCTCTCTCTTCTTTTTTTTCTTTTTCCAACCAAATTATCTTATCAATTTCTTTTTTAGAATCTTTTAAAATTTTCATCTTTACATTCATATTCCATCCCTTCATTGTGTTTACCCTTAATATTGTGTGTGTGTGTGTGTGTATATATATATATATATATATATATATATATATATATAAAGTTTTTCTCTCCTTACAATTTTCGGAGGTAGTTTCTTCTAAGAGATCAGAATAAACCCAAAATCAAGAGGGTGGTGCTGCTCTATTCACCAGTCATACACTTTTATTTTTTATTTTTTATTTTTTTAAATTTTTCCCCCCTTTCTTCTTCCCCCAGTTTTGGGTCTCTTCTTATTTGGTTATCATATATTTTTCTGGGGTCTTTGCCACCCTTTTAGTATTTTACTCTCTCATACTTATATTCTTATCTGGACAAAATGACACGGCAAGAAAAACTAACCACAAAAAAAAAAAGAACAAGAGACAGTACAGATGACAGCCAGTGACCTAATCAATATGGACACTGATAATATGACAGAACTAGAGTTCAGAATGACGATTATCAAGGTGTTACCTGGGCTTGAAAAAGGCATAGAACATACTAGAGAATCCCTTTCTAGAGAAATAAAATCCCTTCCTGGAGTAATAAAAGAACTAAAATCTAACAACGTAGAAAACAAAAAAGCTATTAATGAGATACAATAAAAAATGGAGGCTCTTACTGCTAGGATAAGTGAGGCAGAAGAGAGAATTAGTGATATAGAAGACCACATGACAGAGATTAAAGAAGCTGAGCAAAAGAGAGAAAAACAACTACTGGACCATGAGGGGAGAATTTGAGAGATAAGTGATACCATAAAATGAAACAATATTAGAATAATTGGGACCCCAGAAGAAGAAGAAAGAAAGAGAGGGCAGAAGGTATATTTGAGCAAATTATAGTAGAGAATTTCCTAATATGGCAAAGGGAACAAGCATCAAAATCCAGGCGTCACAGAGCACTACCCTCAAAATCAATAAAAATAGGTCCACAACCCGTCATCTAATAGTACAACTTACAAGTCTCAGTGACAAAGAGGAAATCCTGAAAGCAGCTCATGACAAGAGGTCTGTAACATACAATGGTAGAAATATTAGATTGGCAGCAGATCTATCCACAGAGACCTGGCAGGCCAGAAAGGACTGCTATGATATGTTCAGAGCACTAAAAGAGAAAAATATGCAGCCAAGGATACTGTATCCACATAGACTGTCATTGAAAATAGAAGGAGAGATAAAAAAAACTTCCAGGACGAGAAAAATAAAAATCAAAACTAAAAGAATTTGCAAACACCAATGCAGCCCTACAGGAAATACTGAAAGGGTCCTCTAAGCAAAGAGAGAGCCTAAAAGTAATAGACTAGAAAGGACCAGAGACAATATAAAGTAACAGTCACCTTATAGGCAATACAATGGCACTAAGTGCATATCCTTCAATTGTTACCCTGAATGTAAATGGGCTAAATGCCCCAATCAAAAGACACAGGTATCAGAATGGATTAAAAAACAAGACCTATCGATATGCTGTCTGCAAGAAACTCATTTTAGATCCAAAGACACCTCCAGATTTAAAGTGAGGGGGTGGAAAACCATTTACCATGCTAACGGACATCAAGAGAAAGCTGGGGTGGCAATCCTTATAACAGATCAATTCGATTTTAAACCAAAGACTATAATAAGAGATGAGGAAGGACACTATATCATACTTAATGGGTCTGTCCAACAAGAAGATCTAACAATTTTTAATAGCTAACAATTTTTAATATCTACCCCCAAACATGGGAGCAGCCAATTAAATGAACCAATTAATAACAAAATAAAAGAAACACATATACAATAATACAATAATAGTAGGGGACTTTAACACCCACCTCACTGAAATGGACAGATCATCTAAGCAAAAGATCAACAAGGAAATAAAGGCTTTAAATGACACATTGGACCAGATGGACATCACAGATATATTCAGTACGTTCCATTCCAAAGCAACAGAATAAATATTCTTCTCTAGTGCACATGGAACATTCTCCAGTATAGATCACATCCTGGGTCACAAATTGGGTCACAACTGGTACCAAAAGATTGGGATCATTCCCTGCATATTTTCAGACCACAATGCTCTGAAACTAGAACTCAATCACAAGAGGATAGTTGGAAAGAAATAAAATACATGGATGCTAAAGAGCATCCTAATAAAGAATGAATGGGTCAAGCAGGAAATTAAAGAAGAATTTTTTTAAAAAAGAGGAAACAAATGAACATGAAAACACAATAGTTAAAAATCTTTGGGACACAGCAAAGGTGGTCCTGAGAAGAAAGTATATAGTGATGCAAGCCTTTCTCAATAAACAAGAAATGTCTCAAGTACACAGCCTATTTCTACAACTAAAAGAGCTGGAAAAAGAACAGGAAAGAAAGCCTAAAAAACAGCAAGAGAAGAGAAATAATAAAGATCAGAGCAGAAATCAATGAAACAGGAACCAATAGAACAATAGAACACATCAATGAACAAGAAGCTGGTTCGTTGAAAGAATTAATAAGATTAATAACCCCCTGGCCAGATATATCAAAAAGAAAAGAGAAAGGACCTAAATAAATAAAATCATGAATGAAAGAGGAGAGATCAAAACCAACACCAAAGAAATACAAACAATTATGAGAACATATTATGAGCAACTGTATGCCAGCAAATTTGACAATCTGGAGGAAATGGATGCATTCCTAGAGACACACAAACTACCAACACTGAACCAGGAAGAAATAGAAAACCTGAACAGACCCATAACCAGTAAGGAGATTAAAGCAGTCATCAACCATTTCCCAACAAACAAGAGCCCAGGGCCAGATGGTTTCCCAGGGGAATTCTACCAAACATTTAAGAAGAATTTAATAACTATCATTTTTTTAAAGACTTTATTTTTATTTATTTGACAGAGAGACAGATATCAGAGTAAGCAGAGAGGTGGTGGGGGGGTAGTCTTCCTGCTGAGCAGAGAGCCCGATGTGGGGCTCGATGTCTCTAGTTTGTCTTGTCCAGTGGGATGTGCTAGGAGACCAGAGGATTGGCATGTTGGTTGCATCCTTCTACCAAAGATAACTTCTGTCTAGTGAACCTAAGGGGTCAAACCATCCTAATTTTCCTATGACTGAGCCAGTTTTAGCACCCAAAATCCCACATTTCAAGAAATCTTTCAGTCCTAGAAAAATAATGATGGTTGGTCACCATGTGTGAACCTCCTGATTTAGCTACAGTCTCAAGATTCTGTCAATTTTTTCTCTCTCCTTTGTCTTTTACAACTAGTAGTAATGGATCCCTGGTACTGTCACCAGCCCAGTACCATCTTATCCCTTGTTATTTTTTCTAACATTCCCCTTGACTTTGTAAATCATCCCTCTATTAAAGTTCATTTTATCCCTTTTGAAAAATATTGTGTTTTATGCCACTACCATTGGTGTAAAATAAGAAAATTTTTTAAAATTTCAATGTGTGATAATGACATTTTCCTTTTGTAAAGAAACAACTTTAGCTCTGAAGATGTACACTGAAGTATTTTGGATTATAAGATATCTGGGAATTTCTCTTTCTTCAAGATTTTTTTATCTATTTGATAGAAAGAGAAAGAGCATGAGCAGGGGGAAGCGGCACAGTGAGAGGGAGAAGCAGACTCCCCACTGAGCAGGGAGCCCAACATGGGACTCCATCTTAAGACCTTGAGATCATGACCTGAGCCAAAGGCAGATGCTTAACCCACTAGGCCACCCAGGTACCCTGGGATTTTCTTTAAAATCTCTCACTAAAATAAGGGGGCATGTAGATGAAGCATGCGTATTAAAACTTGATAATTCTGGAATATTGCTGTTTGATATCTGAAGGCTCATTTTACTATTATCTATATTTGTGCAGGTTTGTTTGTCCTTTTTTTTTTTAAGTAAATTCTACCCTCAATGTAGGGCTCAAACTCATGACTCCAAGAACAAGAGTTGCATGCTCTATTGACTGTACCAGCCAGGTACCCTTGCACATGTTTGATTTTTTAAAAAAATTAAAAAGAAGTAATTCATGTAGTTTGAAAAAAGTTTTTAGATAAATGTATAGTTATTAGATAAATGTATAGTTTGAAGAAAGTTATTAGATAAATGTATAGTCATATTTTAAGGAAAATATAAGCCTAAAATGATTATCAACATATGAAGTTATTTCTAGCCTTAAAAAAAGATTATATTGAATTAATCCAATTTTCTCCAAGACCTCCAAGTGAAAAAGAAACATTGGTGAGAAATAAAGATGTAGACCTGAGTAGAATGAAAGTCTATAGGCAATGTATCAAGAGCAGATAAAAAATCTGATTGGACCTGCTTGAGTAATGTTCTCACTTCTTAAACCAATCAGTCTTCCTAAGGGGATGAGTGTCTTTTGTATTGTGACCTCTGTTCTTAACTGCAGAAATAACTGATATTGAGTCATAGCTATTTTTCATATATATCAGGAGGAGAAGCACTTTAAAGGTAATAGATGGTCATTGTTGGAAATTTGGTTATCCCAAAGTACTATAAAAAAATAAAATTCCAGGGGTGCCCAGGTGGTTCAGTGAGTTAAAGCCTCTGCCTTCAGCTCAGGTCATGATCTCAGGGTCCTGGGATAGAGTCCCGCATCCGGCACTCTGCTCAGCGGAGAGCCTGCTTCCTTCTCCTCTCTATCTCTCTGCCTGCCTCTCTGCCTACTTGTGATCTCTGTCTGTCAAATAAATAAAAAATTAAAAAATAAAATAAAATTCCACCATAAGTATATTGCCATGTAATATCAACTGTTAATTTGTCAGTGTATTGCCATCTAATCTTTTTTAAAGTGTATGTGTGTACACACAAAACACACATATAGGGGCATCTGGGTGGCTCAGTGGGTTAAAGCCACTGCCTTCAGCTCAAGTCATGATGCCAGGATCCTGGGATCAAGACCCGCATTGGGCTCTCTGCTCGGCAGGGACCCTGCTTCCTCCTCTCTCTCTGCCTGCCTCTCTGCCTACTTGTGATCTCTGTCTGTCAAATAAATAAATAAAATCTTAAAAAAAAACCACATATACTAAATTCACGTAAGTTATCATAGTATAGTTATAGTTTTGCTGTTTAAACCCAAGTTTTCATGTAATATGAATAAATTAAAAATTATCAAATACAAATATGTTAAAACAGTATCTAATGGGGGCACCTGGGTGGCACAGTTGGTTGAGCATCCGACTCTTGGTTTCAGCTCAGGTTGTGATCTCGGGGTCATCGGATCGAAACCCACATGGGACTCTGCACTCAGCACAGAGTCTGCTTGGGATCCTCTCTCTCCCTTTGCCCCTCATGCTTTCTCTCTTTCCCTAAAACAAATAAATAAATAAATCTTTTTTTTTTTTTAAGAATATTTGTATCTATGTTCATGAGGGAATAATGATCTGTAGTTATATTTTGTTTAACTTTTTATTATTACTTTTAAAGTGAGTGCTATGCAAATATAGATGCAAATATTCATAAAAATGTTTTAGCCTAGGTGTACCTGGCTGGCTCAGTCAGAAGGGCAAGAGATTCTTGACCTCTAGGTTGTGAATTCAAGTCCCACATTGGATGTATTGATTACCAAAAAAAATAATTAAACATAAAAAATGTTTCAGCCAGGGTACCTGGGTGGCTCAGTCATTAAGTGTCTGCCTTCAGCTCAGGTCATGATCCCAGCACCCTGGGATCGAGCCCCATATTGGGCTCCCTGCTCAGCAGGAAGCCTGCTTCTTCCTCTCCCACTCTCCCTGCTTGGGTTCCTTCTCTCACTGTGTTTCTCTCTCTCAAATAAATAAATAAAATCTTAAAAAAAATGTTTCAGCCTATGCAATCTTATAGTATATAAAGTAAATAATCTATCATGATCAATAGGGGGCCTCTCTGGGAATATAAGCATCATTCAACACTCAGAAATCAATGTAATTTACCATGCCAGTAGACTAATGAAGAAAAAGCACCTGACCGTCTTAGTAAGTGGAGAAAAAAACATTAGACAAAATGCAGTATTCGTTCATGGTAAAAATTCAGCAAATCAGAAAAGGAAAGAAATTGCAACAATAAAGTTCATCCTCAGTAAATCACCTTATATCACACTTAATGGTGACATGCTGAATGCCTGTCTTCTAAGATTGGAAAACAGGCACTATCTGCCCTTTCCACTCAACTCAGTATCACACTGGAGGTTCTAGTCACAGCCATAATGCAAGAAAAAGACATAAACATCATATGGACTAGAAAGGAAGAAAGAAATTAAACCATATTCACAGACTAGTAGAAAATCCCAAAGAATCAACAAAAACAACAAAAAAACTACTAGAAACTGTATAGTCACAGGATACAGGTTAATACATATAATTCTTATAAATATATGATCTAATAATGAACAATTAGAAATCTATTTTTTACATACAGTTTAGCATCACAAAAGAACCCCAAAATACAGGTAATAACCTAACAAAATATGTGCAGGATTTGTATGCAAAAACATACAAAATAATAATTAATGAAATCCAGAAGACCTAAATAAATAAGGAGATATGTCTATTTATTTCAAGAATCAATGTTGTTAAGATGTCCATTTTATCCAAATGCATCTGTATATTCAATAAATCTTAAGGAGAATTCCAAAGGACTACTACAGAAAATAGCAAGGTAATTCTAAAAAAATATATGAAAATGCAAAGGAACTGGAATTGCCAAAACAATTTTGAAAAAGAATAAAACTTTAGGATTTGCACTACCCAATTTCTAGACTCACTATAAAACATATTTCACCCCCAGTATAGCAAAAGGATAGGTATATATTTCAGTGGGAAAAATAGTACTGAAATAGACCAATAGATATACAATCAATTGATTTTCTTTTTCATTATTTTCAATTACACAATACATGAATTCATTTTTGTTGTAAAAATTCAAACAACACAGATGAATTAAAAGTCCTTCTCAAAATCTGGCCCATGTGTGATTCAGCAGTATACCAGCTCAAAAGAGACAGACCCTACTTTTGGTTCTGGTATAAACTTGATGTTCTATTTTGAAACTTTCTGGGTTCAAAGAAAAGAGCCACACACAGATGAGTATGATTCATATTAAGAACTGTAAGGAGTACAAAAGGAGAGGAAAGAATCTGCATATTATAATCAGTGTCACAGAGAACTGGAATATTATCTGGAACACAGCTCAGCAATATCAACTCAGTCCTACTTTGGGGTCCTTAACACTAGAGATCCATTGCACACTCAGCTCCTAGCTCCTCACTGTAATGACCCAATGTTTTCTTCCTGCCTACACTTTTCCAAATACTTTCTGAATTCCTGACTCTCTTCTTATATATTATTTTCTGTCTACAACCTTTTGTATCTCTTCAGTCTCCTCTTTTGTGTCTCTTCAGTCTCCTCGTCCTAATTTACCCATAGTGCTTACCCTTTCTATTAGAACTTTCATTTCCTTTAAAGAAAGTTTCTGGTTGCCAATTATCTAGTGTGAAGCTTTTTTTTTTGCAACGTCCTCATGCCTGACAGTCTCACAGGCTGCTGGTCAGCCCAACGATAGCTATTGTGGTCAATTGAGTTTTGACCAAGGCATAAAAGCAATTAAATAGATTGGCTGTTCTTTCCAACAAGTTTTGCTAGAATAATTGGATATCCAAACTCACAAAAGAAAAGAAAAACAAGCAACAAAGAATCCAGCAATCCCACTTCTGGTGTCTATCCAAAGGAAATGAAATCACTACCTCAAACAGATATCTACAACCCTGTGTTTATCGCTGCATTATTCACAATATTCAAGATACGGGAACAACTTAAGTGTCTATTGCTGGATGAATGGACAAAGAAAATGTAGTATATTTACAATGTAATATTATTTAGCCATTAAAAAAAGGAAATCCTACTGTTTATTACAACATGCATGAATTTGGAGGCCATTATGTTAAGTGAATTGAGGCAGACAGAGAAAGACAA
The DNA here is from genome assembly GCA_004024625.1 of Mellivora capensis. NCBI lineage: Eukaryota > Metazoa > Chordata > Mammalia > Carnivora > Mustelidae > Mellivora > Mellivora capensis. The sequence continues at coordinate 60,868 of PISX010007810.1, forward strand.
ATACTGTATGGTAAAACTTACACCTGATATCTAAAAACAAAAAAGTCAAATTGATAGAAGAGAAAAGACAGCCTCAATCCACTCATGACCCCATATAGAAAAAATAACTCAAAATATATCATAGGCTTAAATGTAAAATCTAAAAAAGTAATACTTCTAGAAGAAAACAGTACAAAATTTTGTGAACTTGGGTTAGGCAAATATTCCTTTAACATAGCATGAAATTATAAAATAAATTCTTATAAATTGTACTTCCCCAAAATTAAGAAGTGATGCTCTTCAGAAGACAGAGAATGAAAAGAAAAGCAAAGATTGGGAGAATATATTCACAATTTACATATCAGATGAAGGATCTGCATCCAAAAAAAAATGTATTTAAAAACTCTCAAAACTCATGGTGCTTGGATGGCTCAGTCCCTTAAGTGTCTTCCTTCAGCTCGGGTCATGATCCCGAGGTTCTGGGATTGAGCCCTGTGCCCCTGTTTCTCCTCTCCTTCTGTCCCTCCTCCTGCTTATACTCGTGCTCCTGTTCTCTGTCTCAAATAAATACAAAATCTTAAAAAAAAACAACTCTCCAAACTCAATGATAAGAAAAAGCAGCCTAACAAAAAAATGGCCACAGACATCTATATCAGTGAAGAAAATACACAATTTCAAATGGCACATGAAATGAACCTCAACATTATTATTCTTTAGGGAAATGAAAATAAACCTCTGAGATATCACTAAACACTTAATAGACAGGTTTTAAAAGAAGCCACTGTCAATAAAATGGATTGGTAGGGATGTAGAACAACTAACTCTCTTACATTTCTGTTGGGAATGCAAAATGTTATAGTCACTTTGAAAAACCATTTGATGGTTTCTTACAAAAGTGAACTTTCACTTATCACTTAACCCAGCCATCCCACAACTAGGTATTTATATAAATTAATTGTATTGTATATTATATCAATTATATATTACACATACTATATTATAATTATATATTAATTATATTGTTTAGTACTTCTACATATTTATATAAACAAAACAAAAGCTTACGTTCACACAAAATCAGGTATGCAAATGTTACAGCAGTTTTATTCATCATCACCACAAATTGCAAACAATTGAAATATCCTTCAATTGGTGAATGTATATCCACATAATGGGACAGTACTCAGTAATGAAAGTACTAGTATATGTCATAAGAAGGACAGATCTTCAAGGCATTATTATACTGCGTGAAAAAAGCAAGACTCAAAAGGATATGAGGGTTGCTGGAGGTGGGGTGGCTGGGTGATGGACATTGTTGAGGGTATGTGCTATGGGGAGTGCTGTGAATTGCGTAAGACTGATGAATCACAGACCTGTACCCCTGAAACAAATAATACATTATATATTAATAAAAAAATAAAAATAAAAAGATAAAAAAATAAAAAAATAATAAAATGTTAAAAAAAGGTGGAAGAAATCCTAAAATATTTTATGGTAACCAAAAATTGGCAAATAGAAATTAACTGTGATATGACTTTAATAAATAACTAATAAAGAATATATGTCAAAAAAAAAGAAAGGAAAAAAAGAAGCCTCAAAAGGGTACACAGTTTTTTATTTCTTTCATGTGACTCTCTGGGAAAGGGACAAAAGAAAGAATCACAAGCAGATCTGTGATTGCCAAGGCTGGGGGCAGAGAATGGAGTAGAAAAAGACATGGGGGAACTCAAAAGGGTGATGGAACTGCTCTCTATATTGATGATGTTCTTGAGCTTCTGACAATCTGTAGAACAGTACACTACAAAGTATAAATTTTACTGTTTTAAAGCACATATTAACTAAAAATGGTAGTGAACTAGTACTGCTTATTTTGGCAATGTAGAGAAGTGTAGTCTCTAAGTAAAATTTTATGAGGCTAAAAGTAAGCAAATTAAAATTATTTTCATAACCTTTCAAAATTTTCATTTAGTTTTGAGAGTTTTCTGTATTGTTACACACATCTTTTCCTTTAGGAGATAACAAGCCACTGACTATAAGCATCTAAAATTTCATCACACGTGGTGTTATAGTGGTACCAGGAGGTAGTCCTCATAGGCTCAGTATTTATTTAATTTTACATAATAATTGAACAATGAGTACTTTAAGACCTACCACGAATTGTGAGTTACTCACTTATTCAAAATTTGATATCTCAATTTCATTCACCAGCATCTATCTTGTTCAGAAGTAGAATACAGAGCACTGAACTGTTTTCAATACATACCTGAATCCCAATATCAAATTTGCTCTCCATGGGGAAACTGGAAGACTACATAAAAACCTGCTTTTTTGGTTCCTTTTTCTGCTTCTATTCTTTCTAGGACCTATGCCCCCACTTTACACATGCCTCAGAATGCAAATGGTAAATGACCTTCTTGTAAGGGACAAGAAATTAAGAATTTCTTTAGAATAGATAATATCTAAGGAAGGACCAGATGAGAATAACTAGAGGAAGCAATCATATGTGTATTCCAGACCACTGGTGCTAAACATCTCAATGCCAAGACCCTCCCCCCAGCATGTCCCCACCCCCACCCCGGCTCTAAGGAATAACACCTGGGTCTTCATCTTCTAACTGGTTCCTGGGTGCCTGAGAGGATACACGCACAAGGTCATGGTCCTCAATAAAAACCTTCAGATGCCAAGCAAACATGAGACTCCCTCCTTTCCTTTCTGAATCTCCCAGATACTCTGTTTGTACCTGCACTTTCTCTAAACCTTCAATAAACTCTGCTTCCACCTCCTTTTGGCTCATGATTTGATTTCTGTCCTGTGTGCAGCCAGGGACCCTCTTGGTCCTGCAGGACCCCCTCTGGGTCCTCACACCCAGCCTGCTGACATCAAACCCAGAGGTAGGTCTTAGACTAGTTTGCTCCTTAGTATTCCCATCTATAAGGATCTGTAAAATCACTCTTCATGGAATTTTGAAAGCTCTGTAAAACTTACAAATTATGTTTATGTTAGAGGGCAAGCAGGCAGAAATCCAGATTCCCAAAACTTGCTTTAAGTGTGGTAGCTGTACATTAATCTATATTACTTATTATTATTATATGTGAGAAACAGTCTACTGGTGAGATGTTTTGAAAGCCAGCAGTGTAGATGTTCCTGTCCACCTCTATTATTCCTGTTACATATATTTAATAATCATATAAGTGTGCAAAAGCCATTCAGATACCTAATTTAGACACGAAATGGAAACAAAGCAAAATGTTCCTGTAGTTGTCCCTCCCAAATAAAACAGTAAGAAATAGCTGTGTGGGAAAATCGCAAACCATAATCTTGGACCTTCTCTTCTCAGGTAATGTGCTAGGATTCTTGGTAGAGGAGAGTCTGTATGGAATTACCAGGGACCTCTTCAATACAAATAAAGACCACTATGCATCTCAATACTGTCCTCACATAGGCTGGGCAGGTAAGCAGGAGAAACGCTGGTGACAGAAACTTAAATGAAGTGAGTCATAGTGCACAGATTTGCATTCCAGAAAAGGTGAACTTACAAAGTGCATCTTGATTTGAATACTTATAAGAGTCCCAGTGTTTAATACTTTCTGGGCTGGAACAAAAAACTTAGTGAAAGGTCAGCATAATCAGTGTATCTTAAAAAAAAATCTGGTAAAAATCTTATCTGTAAGATGCGTTAATTTCACCCCTATCCTGTGGTCAACATTCAGATTGAGTACAGAGTCTGTAGAGATTTGTCACTTGCCATGTGACTATTTCAAAATAAAATCTATTGGGCGCCTGGGTGGCTCAGTGGGTTAAGCCTCTGCCTTCAGCTCGGGTCATGATCCCGGGGTCCTGGGATCGAGTCCCGCATTGGGTTCTCTGCTCAGCAGGGGGCCTGCTTCCCTCTCTCTCTCTCTGTCTGCCTCTCTGCCTACTTGTGATCTCTCTCTGTCAAATAAAGAAATAAAATCTTAAAAAAAAAAACAAAATAAAATCTATTGGTCAATAAAGAAGGTAAGTAAAGTGGTACAAAAAAACAAAAACAAATAATCCTATTAAATCGGGTTCAATTTTTGGTGGTACTACCTAATAACTATATATCTCAGGCAAATAATTTTCTGTTTCGGGCCACAGTTCCTTCATCTACAAAATGAAGGGGTATAAATAATTAATCTCCAAATTCCTTCCCATATCTAATAACATTCTACAATCTGAGAAAGGAGAAGGGCCCAAGTGCACGCTACTAATTCTCTCCATCTAGCTATTTTCAAACAATTACAGTGTTTGTCAAGAATCAAAGCCTGATTATAAATAATCTTTTTCATGTGTTACATTGCCTATTGCTCCCTGCTGCTGCCTAAGGGAAACCACCTCGCTGTGGGCACAACCACAAATCAAATTCTATGCTCTCATTACAATTCAGAGCCAATTATACAGAAGTGTTTGATGAGTAGCCAACCCTGATTCCTGCCATTTTCTCCCCCTCTTTGCTCAATATTTCCAAAACCTGCTATACGAAAGAGAAAAATATGCTTAGTACTTCAAAAAGATCTTCACATAATACAAATCTTCAGGGATTTTGCTCAGATTTCACTAGGCCCAGGCCCACCTCAGCATGATTTTTAAGGTCAGAGAAACCTTCAGCCATCTTAAAGGTACCAAACATCTTGGTCAATTCTTTGCAAATGATGTTTTCACCTACTTTCAATTTGCCTAAATTTTCCATAAAATTGGGAATGGAAAAGATATAGCACTCTAATTTAGCATGTTATTCTGTTTTACGGAATAGCATCTTTTTTCATTTCAAAAAATCAAAAGAGTTGCATGAGTGTTTCTGAATTCTCAATGTGTTGGAAGCAATAAGGGTATTCAGAAATATTGTTAGATTGACTCACAGCTCAGTGATAAGAAAACAAAGGCCAATAATTTGTACCTATTTACCAGATCAACAGGAACATAAATGCCCAAGAAAGACTGGGCAACTACACCAACCTTAGTGAGACTACTTTCCACACTGAGGCAATATGTCATCTACTCATGTGCTGCCAACAGCAGAGAAAATCAGTACAGTTTCTGATCTGGGGAGATGGTGGTCACCTATGTAGATAGCGCCAATGGGGAGATGAAGCAAACACACTGGTTTTTAAATCAGTTCCTTTGATTTGAGGGCACTGGAATATGATTTACTTATGATAACTACAAGATTGTGCCCCATGGAAACTTTATACAATCTATTCACTGATTGAATTTCTACTAGGATACAAATATGGTTCGTGGAGGAATTAGTAAGATGTTTGAGATAGAAAACTGCTCCTAAAACTCAAATTGTGCTTCGAGTGATAAGCTTGTGAGCTTCTGTTTGTTTTCAACGAAGGCCTCTGAGTTGCTACATGTTGATCCTGTGCAGTAAGCATCAAGTTGCATTCTCAGGAATAATGATGGCGAAGACAGAGGGTGGAAATTGGCAATCATTCCGAGAATGGGTCAAAAGGAAATTACATGTATGTCTAGCACCTATGATGATCAGGCCCCTACATTTTTAGATCTCAATTTTAACTGCATTCTTTTATCTTTTATTGACTCTAAATCTCCTATAGCCCCCAAGAACTTGCAAGATTGGAGTTGTATATATATTGAAGAGACACTAGTGTTCTGGCTCAAAAAGAAATTTGTCCAAACTAACTTCAATCTTTCCTTCTCTCTCCCACAAAGGAGGAGGAAGAGTGACCCAGCAAAATCTGAACATAGCTGACTTCAATTGGAATCAGCCCAGGAGAGGAAATAATGCTTGGAAATAGATCTATCCATTGAGACATGCAGGACAATGTAGAGTAGGGTCCGAGAGGCTAGAATAGGCACAGACACAGGGTATGGGAAGAAGCCTAATTCCACAGGAGAACTCATTTAAATAGGAGTTAAAAATGCAGATGGTGGGACGCCTGGGTGGCTCAGTTGGTTAAGCAGCTGCCTTCGGCTCGGGTCATGATCCCGGTGTCCTGGGATCGAGTCCCACATCGGGCTCCTTGCTCAGTGGGGAGCCTGCTTCTCCCTCTGCCTCTGCCTGCCACTCTGTCTGCCTGTGCTTGCTCGCTCTCTCTCCCTCTCTCTGACAAATAAATAAATTTAAAAAAAATTTTTTAAAAATGCAGATGGTGTCCTAGGCAAGCAGTGAGCAGAACAGGGAAACTAACATAAGGTGATGGGGTTTTCTGCCTGGGGCAAGGCCAGCTGTGGTTAAGGGGAAATCAAAGGAAAGATGATACTTGTTAGTTATAGCAAGCAAGTCAGCATACAGACAAACATAATGGAAATTTCTTTTTGGCCTGCAACATCTCAGCCACTGTGCTAGGCTTAGGATAAGACTTAAATACCAGAGAACATAAACTAGAACAACAAAGCATAAGTATGCTTCTAGGGCAATGATCAGCAAATACTTTCCTGTAAAGGGCCAGACAGTAAACTTTAGACTTTGAAGACCATATTGTTTCTGTTGAAATGACTCAACTCAGCTTTAGTGGCATAAACACAGTCCCAGACAATACATAAATGAATGGTGAAGTTCTGTGGCAAAAATTTTTATTGACAAAAGTAACCTGACCTCCGTTCTATAGGTCTTAGAAGTGCTCGACAGGGTAAACGAAAGGAACTGAAAATTAAAACGAAAGGATCTGATGATCAAAACTGGAGAATGAGGGGTGTAGTCGAATATTGGGAACAAGGCTCAGTTATCATAACTATGGCAGGAGATCAAGACTGGCACAGCAACAGGGCCAACAATGGTAGTCCCAGAATAATAGCCTGTAGCTATGAAAACCCCTTCTGTCCTGTGGTCAGATGGGTTCCAGAGTTTGAGGCCATGCTGAGCCTTCAGTTTTGCAAACCCAGGAATCACAGCAGCTAGGAGGGAGGAAGCAAGAATATATACCAGAGAATGTCTGCTAGAAAGAGCTCCAGATAACTCTCTGAATTCTTCAGTTTGCCTTTGTCCAGCTTTTGGATTTTGTCTAGTGCCAAGATAGCCATAAATATGCTTGTCCCTTACAAAAGCACAGTTTAAGAACTACTGGAACACTTAGGAATACTGATTCTAAATCCTGTGATCTACATTTTTAGAGCCATACTGCAGTGTAAAATGAGGATAATAACTCATCCCTGAGACCAATCTTTTTTTAGCGCTCTTACCAGAATTCAACGAAATCATAGATGTGAGCATTCTTTGTAAACCATGAAGTGTCCTCCATAGCCTGGTTATCATGATCAAATTTATGATAGCAATGCTCTAGTTTGGTCATGAATTGCTCTCATCTCTATACCCTTCTTAAATAATGGACGTCTAATCTCTTACAAAGAAAAATTATGCAATGCAATTCTAATAAGTAGTTAGATAAACTCATCTTAAAGACGAAGCTGCCCTTCTTAACTAATCCAATCTCTTGGCAAACCCAAGGTAAGGGCACAAAAGGGTCCTGCCCAATAGTACAATAGTTGCATTCAGTTGGTCACTTTCCTGGCATCTTTTTAAGTGTGTGGCAATAGAGTACATGTAGCAATAAATAATGTAACACAAGTAAAATTAATTGATAAAGGGAAAAGACGGAGGAGAAAAAAATTTGACCTAGACACAGGATAGTAAAGAAATTCTGACAGACAGTTTCTTTATAGGAGTTGTCCCATCCTATGTATACAAATTAAATTTTGTACTAAACTTAAGTTTGGAGAAGATTTGTCTATATTTCCTGTCCAATATCAATCTCATGACAAGAGAGACATCTCTTATTTTATCCTAAGTTTGCAATGGTAGCAAAAGGGATCTGGTCAGTTGTGATGTAATGCCAAGACCTTCTCTCCTGCTCAGCTAGCACACAGCATTGCAGAAACCATGAGAAATAACTGTTTCTGTATCTCCTCCTTGGCACCAATCCCCATGCCCTCAGGCTGTTGAGGCAGGTGTGGAAACACCGGGACAATGATTTCTGCCTTGGGTGGCCAGCTCTCTCCACAACCCAAGTAACAGTAAAGGCAGTCTGGGACTAGTGAATTAAAGCCATCCATCAGGCTCTGTGTACCACACTGATCAGCTGCTTCTGCTGACAACAGGGACAAGTAAGCTCTCACAGGGGAATGAAAATGCAAGATCTGGAGATTTAAAATCGGGAACAATTTCAGGAAACAGACTGGTAAGGAGAAGAACCATTATTCTATCAGATTTTGAAGGCACATTCAGGCTTTACCTAGAAACACAGCCTCATTTGTCAGGGGAAGTATGGCTAGCCCATGAGGTTATAGGGGGAGAAAATACTGAGAGGTTTTCATGTTTTAGGCAAACATGAAAGGATTAAACAAGCCATCTTTGTTGCCTCCTGGTACTGAGCAGGCCAGCTTTAATTACCAAAAGCAGCTATCTTGTCTACATACTTGCTGTGTTGTTTAATCTACAATCCCAGGTATCTCAGCCTCTCTATCTGTCAGCCAGCTCCACTTTTATGGGGAGGCAAAAGATGTCACTGGGAGCAAGCTTGTGATCTATTTCCCAACTCAGTCGGTCTCGGTACATTTATTATCTCATTACAAGGAGAATCAAATATGATAATCCTGGGAAATTAATTAACACAGAGCAATGTGGATGTTTAGCCACAATGCACTGCCTTGCAAGTCCTAGTTCTGCCCCAACTAGTAAACGGAATCTGATACCTCTTCATACCCAGCAGGAAAAGAATGGACTACGCGTTTCCTCCCAGATGCTAAATCAGTTGCCCTTCTCCACTTTTCTACTTGTCTGTCAGACTGCCAGGAAAGCTTCAAGTCTAGTATGCTTATGACTGGGAACTCTTCCATATGGCAGGATGTTATACCTACTCCACACTGACACTCCATTCAAACCAATTCCGAAGGTACTTGTAGCAAACCAAACAGGTTTTGACAAAACAGGCTGTTATTTGAGAAGCAGAAATAACAGACTCCCTTAGTCAAAAGTATCTCATGCCATGCCCCTGCTAATGACCTACTAGGATGCTTTGTTACCTTATTCATTCATTCACAAAAATTCACTGAGCAATTCCTCTGTAAGCTCCTTCATGTCCCCCACTATGCCAGAGGCCAGAGATACAACATAGTAGAGTAGAAGGACAAGTAAATTGATGTTTCAACTGTGTCATAAGTGCCCCAAAAGAGATAAGCACAGACTGCTGTGGGAACACAGAGGACAGAGGCATGTAGAATGAGAGCATGAGTGAGAAAGCAAACACTAACTTGGCAAAAAATTGCCGGTTGGAGACACTAAATAACAGGTTTTCCTGCTTCAGAATTCAATGAAGGCTAGCACTGGCAGAAACTACGCTGTACATAATCATTCATTTCAAGGCTGCTACATTTCTGCATAAGTTTTATACCCTAGATGAGAGTTTTCCAATAGAGCTGTCTCCAAATAGAGAAACAGTCTCTAACTGCATGGTCCAAGATGGTAGCCACTAGCCACATGTGCATATTTAAGCACTTGAAATATGACTAGGCCCAATGAGGAGCTGAATTTCTAACTTTTTATAATTTTAATTAATTTAAAAGTAAATACAAATTGTCACATGAAGCTACTGGTTACCATACTACACAGCACAGGTCTAGATGGTGTGTCATATATTAAGAATGGAGTAAGTAAATGGTATATGGATCTCCACTAGGCGATTATACTGAACAACAATTCTTTTCATGTTTTACTGCCACTACCAAGTTTAAGGCCCTCGTCATGTTACACTTAAACTTCTGATTTTACGGAATTGATCATTTTGTGGGCACTGTCTTCTTCCTCTAATCTATCATATTACTACAAGATTGCTTTCTAAAACGGGAAATTATATAAAAAATTGAAGACCATTGGATGGTTATGAGTGGGTAAATGGAATGATCAAAGTCCAAGACCCTAATTAGATGAATCAAAATCTTCTTAATCTGATTCCAGTTTACTTTTTCAACATTATTTTTCATCATACCACTCATGCATGCTAAGCTTCAAACTAATGCATCCTAGCCTTAAACCTAATGGGATCTCTCACCATATGTGAAATATGCCTGGCATTTTACTGTTCCTATACATTTGTTTAAGTTGCCTACTTTTGCTGGGATATTCTTTCTATATCATCTCTAAGTATTGAAATAGTCAAAGCCAAACATAAATGCCACTAATTAGGCCTTCCCAGGTTTTCCTTATCCAGCTGAAATTAATTTCTTACTAATATAAATTATATATCTGATAGGAGTACAAATACAACCAACAATGTAAGTTTCAGACAAGAAAAACATAGATACTAACATTGAACCCCTAAAGTCTATGTATGGACCTCAGGCTAAAACCTCTAAATGAGACATTTGTAGTTCCACTATTAAATTTCATTGGGTTTTACAACATTTTGGGGGAAGTCTATTCCTATAAAGCATCATGCAAATGAAACAGAATTCTGTAGTCAAATAAATTTTAGAAACCCTTCATGGAAAATGAAACTCTCTCGGAAGTCTCACTGTGCAGGACTACAGCATTTATCAGAACTTTTAACAAATTAATGAAATTTATTTAAACCAGACATTTTAAAACGTAAATAACCATAGAAATTTGTTTTTTACAGTTTGTCTATTAACATTTTATGGCACACTATGGGGGCATTATACAATACAGTTTAGGAAACAGTCATTAAGAGATGGAGACTCCTTTTAAAACATTTCTAAAGATAATTAATATTTAGTCTTGAAGTTACTATCTTAAGCATTGCTGTTATTGCATTAAGTGAGTAGAAACACTTGCAAGATGAATCAACTACTGTGTACTGTAAGAGCAGAAAAATCTTCCCTTCTTCCTTTCTAGGTGCTTTGGCTGGCTTAATAATTACATTGGCATTAGACACATTACAAGAAAAACACATTTAATTTTGTACATACAAGAGCCCCAAAGATATGAGATTCAAAGACAGGTAATTGGTGCTTACATGCCATCCCTATGGAATGGGAGAAGGGCCTGGGGCTTCAAAGAGGAGGAGTGTAATTCACAGGACAATAAGAGCAGATGTTTGGTAATTAGATGTTTGCCCTGCCATATAAATAGGTCGTTCAGATAAAAAGTTATCTCTGGTAATAGATCTCTTTCTGGAACAAGTTTCATATCTAAATTATTTTAGGTAGTTAAGGGGGACAGTAAAAGATTTTCATGAGTCTCTTGGGTCTTGATTGCCTTCAGCTCAAAATAATCCACATGCCTAACTAGCACATTCTGGGGGAGCATATTTTGCTCCCCTTCAGTATCTACTCTAGCCCATGCTCTGTGATAAATGTTAGGGGAGGGAAGAAACAGGATGACTTGGGAATATAGGAAAACATGAGATACGAACAAAGCCTGCCAAAATTTGATCCCTCTAGATTCTGGATGTCTACAAATTTGCTGTTAGTTTTCCAAAACAATGAATTACTGGAAGATATAACACATAACTGCAATTAAATGTTGAAAAAAAAAAAAACCAGAAGGTTGGCTCAGCACAGCGTTGTGTTGTTTTCCGTGGTGGTTGTTTTCTGACACTGTTCTTAGTGTGATTATATGGTCGAGTGGACATAACTGGGGGGAAGAGAGTGAAGAATCTGTAACTTAGTACTATGAAAAGAGAAGGGGATATTGACATGACATGAAGAAGAGTCGAGATGAGATAATCATACCCCCGAGGATTGCAAAGCCTCTGTGTGTGTGTAAAGCCTCTAATGGCTCCAAAATGTGATTATCTTCTGGTACCCACACCACCTGGAATTGCCTAATTGCTATTCTCCAAGTCTCAAAGAAAAAAAAATGCATATGTAAAGACAAACACGTTGGCAGGGCAGTTTGGAAAGCATGATGGCTCTGCTTGAACAGCAGTCAGAGCTGAGCCATGCGGTTTGGAAAGGAAGCCTGTGTTGAATAAACACAATAAACACACAGTTTATTTATTGTTCCAATGTTTCATAAATATTATTTATTTTTGAAAAGGAGCATAATGGCAAAGTAATAGGGAGCAATTAGCACGGCTAGGGAAATAAAATGGAGCCTTCCTAAGAAGGGCTGGTTAGGAAGAGAGAAGCTGCATTCTTTTGTGGCATTTACATTGACATTTCAATGCAAAGGGAATGGGGAATCAGTCAGGTGAGAGCAACTCATCAGTAATGCCCAGCCACCTCAGGGACATTGACAGTTTAGAAGATAGGTTGAATTTATATTTCCAGAAAGGTTCCTTTGGTCCAAATTTTTCTTACTATAAAATATAAAGAAGTCTTCCATGCAGAAGTAGCAACCAAGGCAGATTTTCTACAGGATTGAGTAGGGATTAAAACTTTTCAGACAAAGCTATGGCTCAAAAATCTGTTTTATTGATGACATCTTGTTTTAGGAAAACAGTCTTTGTCATTTTTTTCTCGATGAATAATTTGGCCAAGCAAATGAAGCAGCCTTAGGTACCATAAAACTAGAATTTTGCTCATGTCACTAAAAATGGAGCATGTGGTCTTTGAACAACTATATATTATAATTTGCCAGAGATTAATTGCCACACACTTATCAGACCAGCAATTTGATTCATTTCAAAACATTTTGAGGCTTTCATGAAGCCACTTGGGAGACTTGCGAGCAGACTGTGCTTCCTGGGATGGAGGACTGATGGGTCCTGGGACTAAGGAATAACTTTCAAAGGGAAGATAAAAGCGACAGTGAATGATGAACATAGATAAGGTACTCCATGAATTTGACATAAACTGAACTGATGACAATGCCTGCATAAAATATACACATTTTAAGGGAGAATGGACTATTTCAGTTACAATGCCAAGGTAGCTTTTTATATAACATTTACTTATCTCTCCCTGCATATGAATTAATAACTCATGGAATCCAAAAATATTATAATTTATAGATAAGGATGGGAGAGTCTTTAAGGTAAAATTAAGACTATCACTGTAGAATAACAAACTAAATGCAATAAGTTTTAATAGTACGATTTAGATTACATCATGAACTTTAAGAATGCTCTAAAGCCTGAGATTTCTACAGATTTCCTTTCAGATCCCACGTTTGAAGAAAACTTCAGCAATACCATAACTATTCCCCAAAAGTACACTTAAAAACATATAAGAAGGGGCGCCTGGGTGGCTCAGTGGGTTAAGCCTCTGCCTTCGGCTCAGGTCATGATCACAGGGTCCTGGGATCAAGCCCCGCATCATGCTCTCTGCTCGGCAGGGAGCCTGCTTCCACTTCGCCCTCTGACTGCCTCTCTGCCTACGTGTGATCTCTCTCTGTGTCAAATAAATAAATAAAATCTTTAAAAAAAAATATAAGAATTTTTTTTACCTTTTTCCAAAAGAGCCTTAGAATTTATCACAATAACAAAGTATCATAATTAAATTAATCTTAAGGGGTTTTTTTTAAAGATTTTTATTTATTTGACAGACAGAGATCACACGTAGGCAGAGAAGCAGGCAGAGAGAGAGGAGGAAACAGCTTCCCTCCTGAGCAGAGAGCCTGATGCGGGGCTGGATCCGAGGACCCTGGGATCATGACCTGAGTCGAAGGCAGAGGCTTTAACCCACTGAGCCACGCAGGTGCCCCTTTGTTTTTTGTTTCCTTAAGTAGGCTCCACGCCCCATGTGAAGCACAACGTGGGGCTTGAGCTCATAACCCCAAGATCAAGACCTGAGCTGAGATCAAGAACAGGATGCTTGGTTGCTGGGTGGCTTAGTCCATTAAGAGTCCAACTCTTGGTTTCAGCTCAGGTCATAATCTCAAGGTCATGAGATCAAGCCCAACATCAGGCCGGAATCTGTTGAGATTCTCTGTCTCTGTCTCTCCACCCTGCTTGTACTCTCTCTTTTTCTCTCTCCCTTTCTCTCAAATAAATAAATAAAATCTTAAAAAAAAAAAAAAAAAAAGAGTAGGACGCTTAACTGACCGAGCAACCCCGGTGCCCTAAATTGATCTTAAGTTTTAAAACTGCTTATATTTACACAAGTCTTATGTAACTTAAAACTTCAGACAGAAGAGACTACAGCAATAGAAGATGACCTTCTCCTAGTTTCCATGGAAATAACATCAAGAAAATACATTTATCTATTTTTTATTGGATTTATGATGGACTTCTGATTCTACCAGGCTATTGAAAATTATAAAAATATGGGGCACCTGGGTGGCTCAGTTGGTTGAGCATCTGACTCTTGATTTCAGCTCAGGTCATGATCTCAGGGTCAGGGGACTGAGCCCCACGAAGGCCTCTGAGCTCAGCAGGGAGTCTGCTTCAGAGTCCTTCTCTCCCTCTCCCTTTGTTGCTCACCCCCATGCTTGCTCTCCCGGTCTTTCAAATAAATTAATTTTTTAAAAGAAAATTATAAAACTAAGATCATAAATATAATGACTTAAAGAGAAAACAGGGCACTGTTGTCTCCAGAGCAGCAGTTCTCAGGAGGAAGGGTTATTTCACCCTCCTCCCACAGAGGACTACATAGAGGCATTTTTGGTTGTCACAACTAGGAGTAGGTGGGGTTTGCCATTGGCATCTAATGCTTAGACCCCGGGAAACTGCTAAACATCTTACAGTGCATAGTATGAACCTCCCCTAATTATCTAGCCCAAACTACCAAGAGTAATTAGGTTGAAAAACTCTGGTTTAGAGGTTCCTGTGTTACTTTTACTTCATAACTAATGGTATATTTAAAATATTGTAATGTGGGTAGGATAGATTTTTATGCTGAGGAAAATAATAGAAAATAGTGGCAAAAATTCAGACTTAAATGTTCAGATAATAGGTTCACATAATTTTTTTGCCTTTTACTGGATATGTGACCTTAATTAGGTTACAAAACCTCTCTATATCTTAGTTTCCTCTTTAAAAAAGAATTTTGTGTGAATTAGGGAATGATGCATTTGAAAGGATTTAGCATAGTACATGACAAATATAAAACATTCTGCACATATTGTGAATAAATGAAATAAAAATTAATTTATTTCTAAAACAAACACAATTTTATTTAAAGGTTATGTCCGACTGGCTGAAATAGAAAGCATGTTAGTCACTTTAATGCTAATTTCTCTTGACACCTTATAGGAGACCTTTGGAGATACATAATGGTGAAAATAGCAAAGGTCAAGTGCTTTCTAAATAGTCCTCAGTTGTATGAACTGTGGCATTTTTTTATTAACAATGAAGAAAATGCCCCTTTTCAAAATAAGAAGCTGTTTATACAGAGGCCACGATTCAAACAAAAGAGTTCAAATAGATTTTTACCTCCATCTGTATAATGCAATATGAAAGGTAAGCTGAAGAACAAGACAATATTTGATAGATGAGCTCATTTGTGGTTTGAAAACTAGTTATTTAGGATCAAATCACAAGTGGAATATTCTCAGGCAGGGGTGCTTTTAGTTACATAGAGAGTGCTTGAGATTCATCATCATATTCCCACATAATTCATTTCCTTTAGAGTATAGTGGGAATTGATAACAGCTGTGGGCAAACTCATTATGGTAGCACTCTCTAAACAGCATATCAAACTCTTTTTGCCAGTTATATTGCCTACCCTTTTGTCCCTGGGCCTTTGTGTTATGAATTCTTCAATTTTCAGTGCAAATATTTTGGGCTTCCTTTCTAGCATAAATTACAAATTCTATCAAAATTTCAATTGCAAATTATTTTAACACTATCAAGTAGACAATGCATTGGGCAACTATGTCCCATGTCATTTAGTTTGTTTTAGGAAATGTCCTAATAAACCTTAACAAGTGAGGAAAAAAAATTAGCCTGGTAGTCTGATCATTTTCATACAATACAGTAGTATTACTATTTAATTACTTGAGTCAGTTATGTATGTTTTACTTAGCACCTCGCTGAGAAGGAGATATGCTGCCCCAGCTTGATCAGAGAATAATATAATGACATTAACGAACTGTTCTAAAAGGATCTTCATGGAAAATTTTTTCTATCCCCAATCTGCTTCTCATTTCTTTGGAGATTTCCACATGATAACTCCAAAATTTATTGGGATAAAAAGAAAAGCAAGGGCAATAATTCCTTGGTCATTAAAACAGCACATACTTTAATACAATTTCCATTCTCACATGGACAAATTCACTGCTCATATATTTCATCTTTGGTCTAAACTCTCAAGACTATAACATTAATTAACTATCTGGAATTACCCCAAAATGTACTGCATCCACTTAGTAACAAGAAATTGATGGCTGTGTTTAGTCTATGGTTAATCTTGTTCATCCTCTAAGACTCCATAAGTGAAAAGAAGCATTACATTAGCTCCACCCTTGAACAAATTTCATTTAGGAGACTTCTGAATAGAAAGTTATGTGTGCCTCAGGCATCTGAGCAAATGTTCAAGCTCCACTGACCCAAAATATTTTCTCTGTGTTTGTTTTTACAACCACTTGATAACATAAACTATTTATATTTTCTAAATTTTCAAATGCATTTTGAGATGATCTTATAGACTTGAACATATTGGTCTATGGTAGCTTTGTGATCAGTCTTGTTTGTTTCAAGCACTATATAGAAGATTTTGGAAGGATTCCAGAATAAATAATAGAAATAATACCTTCTAGTACTGACTCTCTCTCCTTGGGCCATATGCTTTCTCATGTTTAAAAGCAAATTGCTTTACATTAAGTACGGCCTGCAATTACAGCTTGGAGAATGAATGCACTGTGTGCTCCTTTGACATGCTGCTAAAGTACCATGTATTATTATTTTCAAATCAGTGAATAAATGGAAAATTTCTACGCTTCAGTGATTTTTAGATGAGAAAGAACAACATACCTAAAAATAAAGCTTGTGCCAATGGGTAGATTTTGGCAAGTCTCTGAATTAAAAGAACAGTGACAGCAGTGATTAGAAAATGGAAGGGATAATTAAAGTTATTTATGGGCATATATATATATATATATTATATAAATCAACCTATTTAGTATAAGTTTTGAAATCATATGAAAACCTAAACTTGGTTCTATGGTAAGTAGTTTTGCTATTACGTAATCTTATTATTTTTTCTACTGTAATGTCTAATTAACTGGGAAACCAAAAGTAGTACATAATCAAGCTCCACATATTCAATGGATGATTGATTGCATCTGATTCAAACCAAGCTCAGTAATCATTTCCTCCTGTTATTTACCATAGAGTACTAGAATGTGAAAAGTGTAGAAAGGACAGATTTGCATTTTCCTGTAACTTGTAGAGGGATTAATATAACAGATGGGAAGTATTTATTTTAGAAAAATCAAAGGATTTTATTTTTTAACCAACTATATATAATAAACACATAACACCCCACTATGAGTAATTAGTATTTTGGCATGATCAGACACCAATTCTTAAATACAGAACAAACTTTATTAAACCTTCTTGTTGATCAATAACTATAATAGAGTATATTTTCAGCCATTTCAGAATGGTTGATTTGAGAGCATAATATGAAAATAGTGCTGTTGGATTCTAGTAAAGGTACAAAAATTGGGAGAAAGGCCAGTCTTGTGCACAGAAGGATTGTGATTTGACTAGGGAATTAGTAATATCTAGCTAAGCTTTGCAAAACCTACAGAATCATTTAAATTCTCATAATTGAGAGAAAAAGCCATGACTAGGAGGAGATGACAGAACCATTATACATGCACACACACACACCCCATACAAAGATGAGACCAGAATTCCGAATGCTGTGATCAAGAGAATCCAAGAGAATATTGAGGATGGTTTGTGAAAATTTCAAAACAAAACCTGATGTCCCGGAAATTTCTCTTTAATACATATCATAGTGCCCTACATAAAGTAATTCTCATTAGAACAGAAATTCTCTTAAGGGCAAGGGTCTTGGTTGTGCTTTGACAGCATAATGTAATTCAAAGTGTAGATAATATGCCTTTAAATGAGTTTAAACTCAGAGGTGTGCTAGAGCTAGTTCAAATCAACTCATGATAATTAGACAGTAAATTTTCATAAAATTTGTGAACGTGTTCCTATTATGTAAAATTAAAATATGTAGGAGTTACATCAGCAAAATGGCAGGGTAGACAGCGCCAAGCTCTCATTCCTCCACAGGAACACCAAAAACACAACCATTGCCAAAACCACCTTTATCATAATTCTGCAGAAGAATGAAAGGTTTACAGCAATCAAACAAACACTGAATCAAGAAAAAAACAACTTATAAATGGTAGCAAATCTTTGTGGCATTTACTTGCCTTTCCCCCATCGCCTTACAAGCTGGATAACAGTCTTGAAGATGACAGCCTGCTTTTCCCAATGCTTTCCCAGTGCTTTCTTTCTAGTTACAAAGGAAGCAGAGCAGGCCTCACAAGTTATTGTATATATTGGCCTTAACCAGTCCAGGGATTACCTGAAATATTGTTACAAGTTATCTGTCCCTGTTTTGTCAAACTCAGAACTAACTCAGGCCATAAAGGTGGCAGTCATTTCTTAAAAACTTTGCAAGGTGAACAAACAACCCTCAGAAGTCTGGGTCAAGTGCTATGATGAGTGCTGTGAAGTGTGTAAACCTGGCGATACACAGACCTGTACCCCTGGGGCTAATAATACATTATATGTTTATAAAAAAATTAAAAAATCATTAAGAAAAAGAAGCCTGGGTCAAAAGACTAAAGTTGAGGAGTGCCTGGATGGCTCAGGTAGTTGAGTCGGCTTTCGCTCAGGTCATGATCTCAGGGTCCTAGGATCAAGCCTTGCATCAGTCTCCCTGCTCAGTGGGGAGTCTGCTTCTCCCTCTGCCTCTCCACTCACATGCTCACTTGCTCTCTCTTGAATAAGAAAAAAAAATCTTAAAAAAAAGAAAGATTGAAGTTAAGACATATAATAGACCACCTAATGTCTGGAAGGAAAACGTAGGTGGAGTTTCTTTAAAACAAACAAACAAACAAAAAAAAAAAACTTGGTCATTCAAAAGCACCCATATTTACAGAGAAATTTAGAAAGTTATAAGCAAGAATAGGGTTAGACACATATACACATTAGACCTGAGAAGACACCAGACTTATATCTTGACCTGATCCCTAGGTTCAGCACAAGCATGGATAACAGTTGGAAAACTCTAGTAGATTGACAATCTGCAAAGAATGAGAGACATGTTCATTTTAGCTCCTGGCTTTCAAGGAAACTGCTATAAATACTAGCTGAACACAAACAAAATGAACAGACAACTCAGTAATCATACACAAGGAATATAGACTTTTCCAAAATAGTTTTGAAAAGTCATTAGTCAAATAGACTACTACAATCTTCAACAATTAAAGAACACAATAAACCTAAAGGAAGAGTTTGCTTTGAGATTTACCATAATTAAATATCCACATGTCTGGTTTTTAACAAAAACTAACAAGGCAAACAAAAAGTTGAGACTGTATAGATCATTCAAAGGAACAAAATAAATTGACAGAAACCATCCCTGAGGAGGCCCATATGCTGGGATTACTAGGCAAAGATTTTTATAACAACTGTTTTAAGTATGCTCACACAGCCAAAAAAGGACAAAAAGGTAAATGAAATCAAGAAAATGATGCAAAAACAAAATGAAAATACAAATAAAGAGATTCACATTTTAAAAGTAACCAAACAGAAATTCTGGAGCTGAGAAGTAAAATGAATGAAATAAAAAAAAAATCAGAGAGGTGTTTATGGCAGGTTATATCAGGCAGAAAAAAGAATCAGCAACCTTAAATATAAGGCAGTTGAAATTAATGTGTTTGAAGAGCAGAAACAGAAAAAATAAAGTGACAAGAGCCTAAGGGAATGGTGGAAAATCACATGCATTATAGGAATCCCAAAAGAAGAGAGAGAAAGGAGCAGAAAGAATATTTGAACATATAATTGATGCAGATTTCTCAAATTTGATGAAATAAATAAATGTATAGATTGAAGAAGTTCAGCAAACTCTAAGTAAGATAAACTAGGGATCCACAAGAGAAATAATATCAAATTGTCCAAAAAGAGAAACAAAATAAGTGGTGTTGAAGAAACAACGTAGGGAGGAAAAAAAAAAAAAAAAGAAAGAAAAGACAACCTATCGAATTGGAAAAAATATTTTGAAAGAATATCTCTTAGAGGGGTTTAATATCAAGAATATATAAAGAACTATAACTCAACAACAGAAAGACAAACAACAAAATTCAAAAATTGGCAAAGGACTTGAGTAGCTATTTCTCCAAAGGAGATATAAAAATGGCTAATAGGGCACCTGGGTGGCAGAGTCAGTTAAGTGGCTGACTTTTGGTTTTGGCTCAGGTCATGATCTCAGGGCCCTGGGATCCAGCACTGTGTTGGGCTCCCTGCTCAGCCCTAAGTCATCTTCAGAATTCTTTCTCTGCCTCTGCCCCTCCCCCTCTACTTGCTTTGTGCTCTCTCTAAAATAAATAAGTACCTGCTTAAAAAAATACAAAATAAAAATCACCAATAAGCATATGAAAATATTCCTAACATCACTAGTCATTAGGTAAATACAAATCAAAACCACAAGAACACAACACTTAACACATACTACAATGGCTATGATTTAAAAAAAAACATGAAATAGGTGTTGATAAGGATGCATAGCAATTGGAATCTTCATGTATTGGAGGTTGGAATGCAAAATGTTTCAACCACTTTGGAAAAAAATTTGGCAGTTTCAGAAATATAAATATGACCTAGCAATTCTACTCTTAGTTATATGTACCCAAAAGAACTGAAAATAAGGACTCAAATACCTGTACACCAATGTTCATTGCAGTATTATTTACAATAGTCAAGAGGTGGAAACAACCTAAGTCTTCATCAACAGATAACTGGATAAATATAATGTATTATATACATACAATAGAATGTTATCCAACCATAGAAAGGAATGAACTTTGGTATATACTATAGCATGGATGGACTTGAAAATATTATGCTATATGAAATGTATCAGATATAAAAGGAAAAATATTTTATGATTCCACCTATTTGAAAAATCTAGCACAAGTAAATTCAAGAGACAGGTATTATAATAGAGGTTATTAGGAGCTAGAGGAGGGGAAATGTGAAGTTATTGCTTGATGGGTACAAAAGTTTTTCTTTGAGTTGGTGAGAAAGTTTTAGAAACTCAGATAAGAGATAAGGGGTAAGTTACAATGACATTGTAAATGAAATTAATGACACAGAATTGCATACTTAAAGTGATTAAAAGGGTAGGGTCTATGTCATTTATAACACAATAAAATGATTATGATAAAACCCACAGAAATAAAAATAAAAGCCATTAAATAATATATAACTTGCAATTTCATTTATGTTAAAATTAAAGGTAAAACTTTATTTCAGCTATAATATGTAACAAGTGTAGGAGTTGCCATCCCATCCCCACATGAATAAGCTAAATATCTCAAAACGAACTTTTCTTGGACTTAACATTGAACTGAGGTTGCAGGAAAAACCACTACCCTGAAATCTGGAGAGTCAGGCAAACCCAAAAAGTCATAAACAAGATATGCTTCCTTGATGCAGAAGCTGCTGGAGCTGTAACTGGTAGGAAAACTTATATGGCAATTTTGATGAATTGTTGGAGGTTGAGTGTTGACTAGTGTGGGAGTGAGAAAGTGTTGGCAGTCACCATCTGAGAAGGAGCCCCACACTTTCATTGTTTTAACTTGTAGAATCCTAGTATGTTCTCCTGATGAAAACTCAAAAAAATCCCCTAATGTTTCTGGCAGGAAGAGAGGAAGATTAATTATTATGAAATATACCCAGAGCCTTATTTGTAAGAAACAGTATTTTCACAGAAAAAGATTTAACAGAACCTTATGCCAGGGAAGAAAGGACATTCTTTCTATCCCAAGCTTCTGGAACTCTTCTGTTATCTAAGAAGGAGAGAACAATACCAGCAGAGAAAGCCTGTGAAAGTTGTAATCTGGAGATATGGGTCAATAAAATATTGAGGTGTACAGAACTCACCACCATATCAACAGGGCTCTAGTGCATTAACAGTGGACTGCAGATGAAAGAGTTGAAAGACACAGACTCTATGAGTACAAGTAGTTAGGGACTTCCAAAGTAAACAAGGGAGACAAAAACAAGGGCCCTAGAGAAATCTGAAGCCTTGGAAACATACACCTAAAGAAAACATTAAACATGAAACATTAAATAATCTAATTTTAAAAAGCCTAGTAATTAGCCAGATGAACATGAATCTTCATATTAAAGGACTATTTACTTCAATTCCTACTACTTGATACAAAATGTCCAGTTTTTTCAAGAAAAAATTAAAATGAATTCCAAAAAGCAAGAAAAAATACAGACTAAAAAGACAAAGCAAGCATCAAACTACACTGAGATATGAAAGAGGTGATTAAATTATCAGATAAGAAAGTTAAAATAATGATTATAAATATATTAAAGGCTTCAATGAAAAAAAATAGACAACATGCAAGAGCATATGGATAATATAAGCTGAAGATGGAAACTAGGAAATAAAAGAAAATGCTAGAAATCAAATACCACATAAGCAATTAAGAATGTCTTTGATGAGCTAATCAACAGACTGGACATGGCTGAGGATGGAATCAGTGAGCTTACGTATAGGTCAAAAGAAACTTCCCAAACTGAAATGAAGAGTAAACAAACAAACAAACAAATTCCCAGAACATCCAAGATCAGTGGGATGAATTTCAAAGTGTATAACATACATGTACTTGAAATAACACAAGGAAAAGAAACAATTCAGAAGAAATACTCAAAGAATTAATAAAGAAAAATTTTCTGAAATTGATGAGAAAGATCAAACTACAGATATACAAGATCAAAAAAGGCCAAGCAGTATAAATACCAAAAAAACTGACACCTAGGTATATTATATTCAAATCACACAAAACCAAAGACAAAGACAAAAATTCAAAAGAATTTGGATCAGGGGTGGGAACATTACCTGAGGAGGAACAAAAAGAATTATAAGAACCTGCTCTTTAAAAACCAGTAAGCAAGAAGTGGTGTGACAGGAAAAACAACAACAACAACAACAACAACAACAAGCAAACAAAAAAACAACCCAACCAGCCAAGAGTTCTGTATCCAGTGAAATTATCCTTCAAATGGTAAGGAAAAATACTCTCTCAGACAGGCAGAAACTGAAAGACCTATGAAAAATAATCTTCTCTACATAAATTTCCTTTGCAAGCTCTTGTTGAACAATGGCTCATTATTTGACCTAATGTGCTCCTCTTAATAAGTGCTAATTTAATAAACTCATAACATGCAGTTAAAATTTAAAGTGATGGATTCATTCTGTATGACATTGTAATAGTAAATACATGATACCAGTGATCATCAAGATTATAGAACTTCACATCCTAATGAATGAAACAATTTAAAAAAAAATCATCAAAGAGGTTGGGAAATCTTAGATGAAATGCAGAATATGACAGAAGAATCTAAATGTATAAAACCTCACTTAAAAACTGAAAGCCACCAGGGATGATGCTCACAATGTTAGGGCAGAACTGAAAGCCACCAGGGATGATGTTCACAATGCTCTAAATGAGTTCCAGTCTAATCTAAATTCTCTAAAAGCTAGGGTAACTGAGACATAAGATAGAATTAGTGATCTGGAGGACAAACAGATAGAGAGAAAGGATCAGGAGGAAGCCTGGAACAAATAGCTTAGTAGCCACAAAAACAGAATCAGGGAAATAAATGATGCCATGAAACGTTCCAATGTCAGAACTATTGGAATCCCAGAAGGGGAGGAGAAAGAAAAAAGTCTAGAAGATATAGTGGAACAAGTTATCCATGAAAATTTTCCCAATCTTGTGAATGGAACCAGCGTTCATGTACTAGAGGCAGAACGGTCTCCCACCAAGATTATAGATTCTTGAAAGACCTCAGGACACCTAATAGCAAGAATGAAGTTATTATAATGGTAGGCAGGCCCTCCTGAAGGCAGCTAGGACAAAGAAGCTCCTTACATACAGAGGAAAGCCCATCAGAATAACATCAGACCTGTCCACAGCAACCTGGCAAGCCAGAAAGGGCTGGCAAGATATATTCAGGCACTAAATGAGAAGAACATGCAGCCAAGAATACTTTATCCAGCAAGACTTTCAAAATGGATGGAGAGATAAAGAGTTTCCCAAACCGGCAAGGCTTAAAAGAATATGCGACCACCAAGCCGACACTGCAGGAAATATTAAGGGGGGTTTTATAAAAGAGGAAAAGTCCTAAGAATATCATTGAACAGAAATATAGAGACAATCTACAGAAAGAAAGACTTCAAAGGTAACACGATGTCAGTAAAAACGTATCTATCAATAATCACCCTCAATGTGAATGGCCTAAATGCGCCCATAAAATGACACAGGGTTGCAGATTGGATAAAACAACAGGACCCATCCATATGTTGTCTACAAGAGACCCATTTTGAACCTAAGGATACACCCAGACTGAAAGTGAAGGGATGGAGAAGCGTCTTTTATGCCAATGGGCCTCAAAAGAAGGCTGGCGTAGCAATTCTCATATCAGATAAATTAAATTTTAAACTAAAGACTGTAGTCAGAAACACAGAAGGACACTACATCATTCTTAAAGGGACTATCCACCAAGAAGATCTAACAATTGTAAATATTTATGCCCCCAATATGAGAGCAACCAATTACATAAGAAAACTATTAATCAAGATAAAGAGTCATATTGATATGAATACATTTATAGTAGGAGATCTCAACATGCCTCTCTCAGTAATAGATCATCCAAGCAGAAAATCAATAAAGAAATAAGAGCATTGAATGAAATATTGGACCAGATGGACCTCATAGATATATACAGAACATTCCACCCTAAAACAACAGAATACTCATTCTTCTCAAGTGCACATGGAAGGAACCTTTTCCAGAATAGACCACATACTGGGTCACAAATCAGGACTCAATTGGTACCAAATGATTGAGATTATTCCCTGCATCTTCTCAGATCACAATGCTTTAAAACTGGAGCTCAATCACAAGGAAAAGTTTGGAAGGAACTCAAACACCTGGAAACTAAAGACCACCTTGCTTAAGAATGCTTGGATCAACCAGGAGATCAAAGAAGAACTTAAACAATTCATGGAAACCAATGAGAATGAAGACACTTCAGTCCAAAACCTATGGGATACAGCAAAGGCAGTCCTAAGGGGGAAATACATAGTCATCCAAGCCTCCCTCAAAAAAATTGAAAAATCCAGAATACAACAGCTGTCTCTACACCTTAAAGAACTGGAGAATCAACAACAAATCAAACCAACTCCACACATAAGAAGGGAAATAATCAAGATTAGAGCGGAGATCAATGAGGTAGAAACTAGAGATACAGTAGAACGTATCAATGAAACTAGAAGCTGGTTTTTTGAAAGAATCAGTAAGATCGATAAACCATTGGCCACACTAATCCAAAAGAAAAGAGAAAAGGCTCAAATTAATAAAATTATGAATGAAAAGGGAGAGATCACAACTAACACCAAGGAAGTAGAAACAATCATCAGAAGTTATTATCAACAGTTATATGCGAATAAGTTAAGCAACCTAGATGAAATGGATGGATTCCTGGAAAACTATAAACTCCCAAAATTGAACCAGGAAGAAATTGACAACCTGAATAGAC
>PISX010007811.1:0-86346 GCA_004024625.1 Mellivora capensis
ATTTCACTAAGCATGATACCCTCTAGTTCCATCCACGTCGTTGCAAATGGCAAGATTTCATTTCTTTTGATGGCTGCATAGTATTCCATCGTGTATATATACCACATCTTCTTTATCCATTCATCTGTTGATGGACATCTAGGCTCTTTCCATAGTTTGGCTATTGTAGACATTGCTGCTATAAACATTCGGGTGCATGGGACCCTTCGGATCACTATGTTTGTATCTTTAGGGTAAATACCCAGTAGTGCAATTGCTGGGTCATAGGGTAGTTCTATTTTCAACTTTTTGAGGAAGCTCCACGCTGTTTTCCAGAGCGTGCAACCCGCTTTTCATCACAGAATCTTAGAGTTGGAGAAGCAAAGAAATGAAAGTGACTTCCCATTTATATAGCATTTTTCTCCCTCAAAGCAATATTTTCCCCTTCATTCCTTCCCTCCCTCTTTCTTTTCTTCCTTCCTTCCATCCTTCACTCCCTCCCTCTTTTCCTCACTCACTCCCTCTCTTTCTTCTTTTCTTCCTCTCTTCTTTCCTTCCTTTTTTCCTTCAATAGGGGAAGATACTATTAAGAAAGGTATTTGTTTCTTTAAAAACCCTTCTTCATCCAGCAGTGCAGACTCCCACGGCATCTCCTGTGTTAGAACACTATCTATCTACTGAGCAGGAACAGCACCAACTCAAATTCATTTGTTCTCTGGCTCATGCCTAATTACACGTAAGTTACCAAGGGGAAATAGTCAATGTGGATGAAATACATTTTTAAAATTTTTCTTTCTTCTTCAAAAAAATGTTTATGATACAAACATACTATACATTCCAGACCAATACACATTTCTGTCTACCCATCCCCTTTTTTATTCTGATAGAGATGCTTTTAGTGAAGATGAACCTCCTTAATTCAATGAGTTCAGATTTCTAAGCAATAGGAAAAAATTTCTGTAGGAAGAAATGGCTAACACATAGGTATTCACTCTATCATCCTTTCATTTTTCCACGAGTATGTTTTGTTTTGTTTTTTTCTATTTCTTATTCCTACTGCCATTGCACATTGGCCCCAGGGTTAACTTTAATCCCTTTAATATTTCAATTGAACTGGAACCAAATCTTTTTTTTTCTTTTCTTTCTTTTTTTTTTTTTTTTGGTTTTGTTTTGAGTCCTCTTTGTCTAACTAATAGAGACTAGAGATTGTAAAAAGACCAAGAAGACTTTGCCAAACACAAGGGAATAACAAAAGTGAAATAAACAGGATCACTCCAAGAACTGTAAACCGCTTCGCCTACAAATCTGATAGGCTCCGACTCTCGTACTAGTTAGCTAGTTTCCAGGAAAGAGTCTTACTAAGTTCTCTCTTGTCTACTTACTACCCAACCTTGTAAGTTGCTTGTAGCTCACTTCTAGAACGACACACTTAAACATTCTGACCTCATTCTCGGTGAAAAACAAAAGATAGGGGGCGCCTGGGTGGCTTACTGGGTTGAAGCCTCTGCCTTCAGCTCAGGTCATGATCCCAGAGTCCTGGGATCGAGCCACGCATCAGGCTCTCTGCTCAGCAGGGACCCTGCTTCCCTCTCTCTCTTTCTCTGCCTGCCTCTCTGCCTACTTGTGATCTCTGTCAAATAAATAAATAAAATATTAAAAAACAAAAACAAAACCAAACAAAAGACAGGGTAAGAGATCTCCTCTTCTCATCTAAGCATTTTCAGTTCTGATTTCCAGTCTGAGAATTAAGCATCATTGTGAAATGGATACCAAGAATATTTCCTTTGACATGGTTGGTTCGTATTGACTAGATTGGTACAACATTATTCTCCGTACGAGACCTGGCATATACCATTATCACCAAAGCTTTATATTTGTGTAAGAAACATTTTACTTGTGTTGTAATTTCATTTCCCATTCCTTACAAAGGCCTGCAAAGAATAGATACCTCTTTGTACAAAAGGCTAATCTACGAATATTTCCTGAAGCAAAGTTGAGGGCTCCAATCCTATTATTTTTGCTTTTCCTTGAAAATGGCCTCTTCCCATTTTTGTAAGGAAGTAAGTTTTTATCTGTACTCTGTTCCTGCCTTTGTGACTTCCACAGATGAGCTACAGGAATTTTAGATAGTACAAGGACAAATGATAGACTTAAATTTTTATAAAACCAAGGAAATAAAAAGAAGCGCCAAGCAGAATGTCATTTGAATCTACCTTTTGGCACTCTGTTATCACTGCTGTCAAAGCCATTGATCCCTGACAAAGCATAAATACAATTCTGATTACAGAAGATGTAGAAGAGCCAGTGATGGGCTTTTTGGTGAGACAGAACCTTTAAATTCCTGACAGCACATCTCCAAATTCCTGACAGCAGCTCCACCATTATATTCTAAGTATCTGTTTGGGTCATCTGGTGTCTCATGACTTTTTACAGACATAGAAATCAGGAGGTGATGGAGGATGAAATTCGCTGCTGGTCATAGCCTTTCTACAGAAGCACTGGTGAAAAGCAAGGCGATATGGGGCCAAGGTAGAGTATAGGATAAGGATTTAAATCCTCCTTTTGAGTTCCATTAGGATGTTACAGAAGTGTGCTCTCTACTATGAATATAATGCTAAAGGATTACTTTTCAAAGATGTAATCATGAATCAGACCAATGTAAAAATGGATTAATAATTATCATTATTATATCAATAGTAATAATAATAATAATATCAAGTATTTTATTTAACTCAATAATTAATGAGGAACCAGGCAGGTGTTAGGATAAGTTCAAAAGAGAATTCAGGAGGCGCCTGGGTGGCTCAGTGGGTTAAAGCCTCTGCCTTCAGCTCAGGTCATGGTCCCAGGGTTCTGGCATCGAGCCCCACATCGGCCTCTCTGCTCAGCGGGGAGCCTGCTTCCTCCTCTCTCTCTGCCTGCCTCTCTGCCTACTTGTGATTTCTCTCTGTCAAATAAATATTTTTTTTTAAAAATTAAAAAAAAGAGAGAATTCAAAGTGCCACACATAAGAGGCATATAAGAGATGCTGAAATGAATTTGCAAAGAGACTTAAGTGGCAATTTACACAAAAGAAGTAAAATTAAATTTGATTCCACTAGTTAAAACTAATTGCATTCCTATAGATCAAAATCACTGGAACTATTTTCGGGTGGCTGGTTTTTAGTTTAGTTGTTTTGTTTTGTTTTGTTTTACCCACCTCATGAAGTTGTGAGTTAGCTCAAACACAAGGTAAGGTGGCTATAGCCTAGAAACATACCCAGTACAGGACACACAAGGATCACAGTCCTTTTTTTTTCTTTTTTTCATAATTTTTCCCTGACAAAGTAGATACACTTCCAATGAACTTAAGAAAAATTTGTTAAAATTTTAAATGGTCAGTGTTTTGATTTACCTCTCTAGTGGTCAAAGAACATATGATAGAAGAGAGAGCTGGATAAATTCTAATATGTTTTATAATTATAAGTCACACTTTCAGTGCAGAATATTTGTTGCATCTTTATTCTCAGCAAAGCCCTCGCTCCAGAATAACTATTGCCATCAAATTTTTGCATCTTCTCCAATCGCTGCCATATGTGACAACACATTTCATGTACCCCTCAAATGAAGAATATTAAAAAGTAAGGCGTTTAGAATACATCCTGAAAAAAAAAAAGAATACATCTTCAAAATTAAGCTACTTCAATAGCTTTAAAATGTTGTAGAAACATCCCTTCAAACATTTATCATTGAATGAGAAAAACTTTAAAAACGCAAGAAGAGGGACGCCTGGGTGGCTCAGTTGGTTGGACGACTGCCTTTGGCTCAGGTCATGATCCCGGAGATCCGGGATCGAGTCCCGCATCAGGCTCCCAGCTCCACGGGGAGTCTGCTTCTCCCTCTGACCTTCTCCTCGCTCATGCTCTCTCACTGTCTCTCTCAAATAAATAAATAAAATCTTTAAAAAAAAAAAAAAACGCAAGAAGAATGAATGGGTGGAGTCTGGGGGATACAGCTAGGAAAATGAAAAAAAGGCCAAAAGGTCTTTTCAGGACCCCAGGCTTTTGCTAATAAATTAATGAGGTCTTTAGCTTCTAAAATATTCAAAGCTCCAAAATGAAATTAATTTTAAAGCCCTTCTGCTCTAGATAATAGCTTGAAAATATCACTTTAATATTTTTTGCATTGCATGATTTTATCATATGTAATCGACGTTATACTTAATGCAGTGTGACATTTCAAGTGATTAAGGGCCTGTTGGGGGCATTAAGAATGCAAGACCTTATTTGCAGTACACTAATGATTTTATAATGGGGGTTTTATTATATTAATTATGACTACTGGGAGTCAAAAGAAAGCAGAAGATATCCAAGAAACCCCACTCTTGGATAAAATAGCTGTTACCAAATTTGTTGACATAGGTGGTTATTTGCACAAAGGGAAACAAAAGCCTTTATGACTATTAATCACTACAAGCTTGATGTGCTTTATAGTAATTACTAAATTAATTTACCTATTATAGCTGGGTTTATGTGTTTCTTTTCTCTTCCACAGTATGAAATACACAATAAATGTATAGATAGCCACAGCTTCAGCATTTGAGTTGGACGACATGCACAGACAAGTTGGTTTGCTCCACATTCCTGTATCTGCCCACCCCCTACCCCAGTCTAAGAGCAAAATGCCGTTCATAACTAATGCCTCTCTTGCTCTCTCACAAAGTGTTTGGATGGTGTATAGTTTTCATACAGCAAACTGTTTCTTGGAAGCAAAAATGACCAGATACCCCTCCCTCTGGAGGTGAGGAAGCAGCTTAAAATACCTTGGGCTGCTGTGAACCTGCAGGTACTCACGGATGGTAATTAGGGAGAATCTGTATCATTTTAAACGATTTTGTCTCTGACGAGCACAATAATTTCTTTGTGTTTGTGCAGAAAGCTTTTTCGACAGACATGAGCTTCTGAGGCTGCCAAATAAAATATCATTTGGAAGAAGGAAATTTCCTACATACCCTCAAACCAACCAAGTGCAGGGAGGAGAGCTAATCTGGCAGTCTTGATAGCAGGAGGCAAGCCAGTCAATACTTTCGGATAATTATGAACTGCATTGTTCCTTAAAAGCAATAGAGACTAGGAAATGGTGTAATTTACCATGCCGGTTTGTTACTCCAGCAATATACTGCTTGTAATAAGATTTCACACTTTAATTCATCTGAGAACCTTGCGGTGTTTTACAAGCACTAATTACCGAGAATCTCACCATGCTTAACTAAGACAAGCAAAGTCTTCAGCACAGATTCTATTTTTAAAGTTGGTAAATAGGAAGAGAAATATATTATGGTGAAGAGCATTGCGAGAGAATTAGGAGAAAAAAAACAGCTGGCTGACATCACAAGCTGTTCTTTTCAGGCCCTCGCCGCCATGAAACAGTACGAAATTCATCCTAGGAATATAGTTTTTCTTTCCTTTTTTTTTTTTAAGATTTTATTTATTTATTGGAGAGAGAGAGATAGCCACAGAGAACACAGCAGGGAGGAAAGGGAGAAGCAGACTCCTCGCTGAGCAGGGAGCCCCACCCGAGCTCAATTCCAGGACCCTGAGATCATGACCTGAGCCAACAGCAGATGCTTATTGGTCTGAGCCAGCCAGGAACCCCGGAATAAAGTTTTCTAATACATCTTGATTTATTTAAAAAATCTTATTGAGAAGTTCAAAGTGGTAGAGCTGGACTGAGGCTCAATGGATAAAAGAGCCCATCTGGGGTGAGAGACATGCAGATTGGCCCCACAATATCCTCCCATAAGCTCTGTGAAGAAGCTACCTATAAAGGTCAGTGGGAGCAGAAAGCAAAAGGGGCCTTAACCTACTCAGGAAATTGGAATTCTGGCTGGAAGCATTTGTACAGAAGTAGGAGATGGGTTTTCAGAAAAAAAAAAAAAAAAAAAAGGCAAACAAAAAGAAACAAAACACACAAACAAAAAACACCTCATTTGCAAAGGCATGAAGCTCTGTTTCTGAATCTGGAGATAATTTGGTATGGTTTCCACCGGGGAAGAAAGCAGTATGTGGGCACAGCAGTGTGCGTGAAAGCCATGAGTAGGGTGGAAAGTGCAGATTAGCAAAGGAGAATATCTTATTCCACAAGTAAACCCTTTGTTCTTTGAAGCAAACATGAATCACAATCACTTGGTACTTCAGAATTATATCAGACACGTGCTTTCAAAAAACCTATGTTGTAAGAGTACTTCCCCAAATCTGATTAATTAATATTGCAGTTGCCTGGCTCTTTAGCTTCTTCTAATCTTGTTAAAAAAAACCATGCATTGTAATCTTTTATTCTAAGCTTCTTCCTCCAAAGGGATTAGGAGCAGGTTTCCATTGGAAATTGGTTTCCTTGCCTTATTGAAGGTGAATATTTCTAGTTTAATATGGATATAATATATATCCTGTCATTTGTTGTTGGTAGTTTTATAAAAGTTGGGCTTGTAAATAAAATGTAAATGTTTCCTTCCTTTATATCTCCACTAAAGTTGAAAACATAAAGATGAAAAATGCATTTATCCACCTCCATCTCTCCCCTATAAAAGATTCAAAATCAGTTTAAACTTCAAAATTTTAGAAAGTTGTTGACAGAAAGGATGAAGAAGTGTCTTGCCAACCGAAATGGCATTACTGTCACTGTTAATTTGCTTTAAATTGCCATAGAAAAGAGATACTCATTTCATGCTAGCATTTCTCATAGGCTTAAAACCAACTAGTGAATATTATATTTTATGGGCTCAGACATGAAGTGTAAGGCTAACTATTAATCTTGCAAACTACTGCGCTTACAACCACAACCACACACCTAGTGGACTAAGGCATAAAATAACTTACGGCTCAGTTAAAATACTTAAGTGTGAGTTTGAAAAACAATGTCAACTTGTCCCATCTGAAATGATCCCAGAATCTGCGACTAGACTTAACCGTTCATTGCGAGGTGAGCAACTTTCTAAATAAAGAGGAAAATGGCAGCATTTAAGTTCTCATGTTTGTCTTTTTCTTGTATTTCTTAGAAACAGTGAAATCTCTTTGAAACCAATAGACATAGTCTATAGGAAGAATTCAGATGTGAGAACTTGGGATATAGATCATTCATTCATCTATGCAAACATTTATTGATCTTCTTTTATAAACAAAGTACAGTGTTTTACCTCGACAAGATAATAATTAGAAGACTACATTTTGCCACATATTTGGAAAAAAACAAATGTTATTACGTAAAAGTGATTCAGTGTGGTCGGCATTATAAAATGTATTTGGAGAACTCTGAGGAGAAAATATTGGTAACTCTGCCTGTGAGGACTAAGAAAGGCTTTACATTCATGCTAAACTGAATAACTGTACCCAATCAGACTTGATAGCATTATATATATATATATATATATATAATGCTATCAAGTCTGATTGGGTACAGTTATATATATATATATATATATATATATATATATATATATATATATATATATATATATATATATATATATATATAACTGTATATATATGTATATATATATATATATATACACACATGCTATGACATATATATATATGTCATAGCATGTGTATATATATACACATGCTATGACATGCCTCATGATGGGTGGATGACCCCTAAACATTGACCTTGGTCATGTTATTTGCTTTGCACACAGATACAAAGTGGATACAAGACTAGCAGAAGCTTAAAACATGCTCACAGGTTTGGCCTTCCTCTTGCCCTCCAGAACAATGTGCCCTGGGGAGCAGCTGTCAATCCAGCAGAGGGACCAGACCAAATCAGCAGTCTAGAACCAAACCCAGCTGGTCTTTAGCTTGAAGCAGAGTCATTAAGCTAAGCCCAACCTGGATCGTTCAAGCCATAGTCGAACTACAGCCTTACGAATGTACAAATAAATGCTGGCTTTTGCAAGCCACTGAGTTTTACTATCCTTGTTTTCATTTGTTTTTTAAGTAGCAAAGCTGACATACAGTATTTAAGCTGGATTTTATTTTTTTAAAGATTATTTACTCCTGAGAGATAGTGAGGCGAGGGGCAGAGGGAGAAGGGGAGAGATTGAGAGAATCCTCAAGCAGACTCCCCACTGAGCCTGGAGCCCAACTCAGGGCTCAATTCCAGGACCCTTGGATCATGACTTGAGCCAAAATCAAGAGTTGGCCACTTCACTGAATGAGACACCTGGGAGCCCCTTTAAACTGGATTTTAAAAGATGAAATAAGAATTTTGCAGGAGGGCAAGGAGGGGAGATAGTCCAGGTTGATGGAATAGCATATTAAAAAAAGAATAAAGGCAAGAAATTACATCTATTTATAAAGTATCAAGTAATTAGATATTGCCAATATGCATGGTTATGTGATTGACTTAAAATTAAGTTGAAAAGGTTCGTTGAGACCACATTCTTAAACAGTTAGGAATATACTCCTTAAATAATGACTATATATATTTTTTAAGGAATATAATATGACAATGACTCTCTGGGTTAACCTGTCAGGCAATAAAATTCAAAGGGCCCTCTTGCGTTTATTCCGAAGCATAGCTCCAAGGTTGAATGTTTAGTTGATTTACCCCTGTCTCCACACAAATGTTTTTTTCTTGGTACAATGCTTGCTGCTGAGGCCAAAACTTTGCTCTTACAGCAAGAGGTCAGTGACTTTTATTCCTTAATTGGCATCAGGGACCCCAAGTCATATGGAGGGAGAGAAAGCAAAAGTTGAAATCCCTCTGACTTTTTCAGGTCCCAGCTATGCAAGGAATCACCATGAAGGACCATTTGGTTTTTATCAGCATTTACACTAGGAATGAATGTAATTCAGTATATTCAGTTTCCCCCTCAAAACCTCTGCCCTCCCTGCAAACACAGCAAAACTCAAAGAAATCTTTGCCAACGTCAGGAAACAGAGCATCTGAGACAACCCTCTGCAGTCTCTGAAGGCAGCAAGTGATGTGGCTACAGACATAGTGAATATGCTGGAGATTTATGAGTACTATGATTGTGGTTCAGGGAGCCTGCTCAAGCAGACATAAATCTTAGTAAAAGAGTCAGTCAAGCCATATAAAGATGCCACAAGGAAAACCACAACTGTCAAGGGCTGTACTTATTGGCGATACAAAATCAAGGAATGCTATAAATCTTGTTTACATATAGATAGACCCCTCTTGTTCTAAGTCATCTTCATATTTAGCAATATTTCTGTGTCACCAATCAAGACAGTAGGCAATAGTTACTAGAGGAAGATACATCAGTGATTACAACAAAAGACTATAATAATTTCTAGTATTTATGTAGTAGTCTCTGGTTTACAATGTGCTTTCACATTCACTATCTTATTTTTAAAGTCACCATAAATTTGTGGATCAGGCAGTACTGATATTTTCTAACTGCTTCCATGCTTGAGATAATGAAGCCTTAGAAAGTTTAAGAAAAACTTGCCTGAGCTCTCAGAGTTTGTTAATGGCTACAGACTCAAATGGGTCTTTTGACTATTTGCCAAGCCAAGGAATCTCAAAATAATCACATGGATTGAAGGAATCTCAAAATAATCACTTTTCTGTTGATTGAGCTCTCAGAGCCAGACTTGAATCTAGCTAGGATGTAGGATCATTGCTAGAGACCGAACGTTTGTGCCCCCCTCCTAAATTAACACATGGAAACCTAACCTCCAATGGGATGGAATTAGGAGGTGGAGCCCTTAGGGAATTATTAGGTCATGGGGATGGAGGCTTCAACAGTGGGATCAGAGCCCTTATAAAGAAAACCCCGGAGAGCTTCCTGCCCCTTGCTCCATATGAGGATATGGTGAAAGGAAGGCCGTCTATGAACCAGAAGCTGTTCCTCACCAGACGCTCAATCTGCTGACACCTTGATCTTGGACTTCCCAACCTCCAGGGCTGTGAGAATAAATGTTTGTTGTTTAAACTACCTAATCCAAGCTATTTTTGTTATCACAGCCTGAATGGGCTAAGAAAAGCATCCATTTTGTTCTGGGGAATTTTCTACCGGACATGACTGTTACTTGACCAACTTAATAAAGTCAAGGGAGGGCTCCTCGTGGGATGGGAACAAGTGATTAATCAGTGGAACCACAGTAACTTTTGCATTCATGTAATGCCTCAGAGTTTAAAAAACACTTTCATAACTAAAATTAAAATTATTGATTTTAACTCTGTTATGTGTTTTCCAAAGGGAAGCATTTGTGTCAAAGTAGTTTAAATTGTAAAGTCATAGGATCTGACTTACAAAAATTCTTATATATATCCCTTAACAAGCTCTAATTTCATGATTATTCAATTGATGGAACATGCCCCCAGCAGTGAAAAACCTACCGAGAGTAACTATTCAATTACTTAACTGAAACTCAAAACCTGTTACCCTAACTCCCGGTCAGACATAACACAACGAACCCTACTCATACTGTCCTGCAGAAATGCTGGGGAAGGATCATTCGATCTTATTCCTAACTCCAAATTCCCAGCTCCAAACCCCCAAACCACACACACAGCTTTAGGAATTCAGTCTATATCCAGATGTCAGCTGTTGTCACCCTGTTCTTTGTAACTTCGACAAAACCGTTCTGGCCAAAACATTTCTGTAAACTGCCAAGGGCTTCGTTTCCATGCAATGATTTTCTGTACTCTCTGACCATTGATTTCAGTCACCTATCACCTCCAGCAGCCATTCTCTTTGGGCTGTTGTATACCAACCCAGATGGGACACTCAGCCCTTTTTTTAATTTTCAAAAAAATATACATAAGTAAAACATTTGTGAATGGCAAGTTTACTGAAGGCTTTGTGTGATTGGAAAGGTCTGCATCTCAGAAAAGCATATTACTTAAAAAACTGGCAACAGGTATTAATATAAGAATTCTTAAATCACCCCACACTAGGGAGTTTCTCATTGGCCATTTAATTGGTCCTATTTCTTTCGGATCCCCACTCTCTTTCCTCATCACTCAATTTTCATTAAACAAATCTGCAAGATAATTTCACTTTCTATCCATTATTCTATCTGCCTTTGCGTATTCAAAAACTCTAATATCCTCCAAATAAAGGCCGTATGTTCAGGTTTCCCCTTTAGCAGGACAGAGGAACTGTCAAAAGCATTAAAACCCATGCATCCCTTCTTCCTCCCACCTCTCACTCTCAGTGGGAGGTTGCAATGCTCACACTAGCTACCCACTTTAGAGAGTGGAAGTGACTACATTCAACTCAGGTTTCCAATCTCACATTTTATAATCCTGTTCTAGGAAGTAAGTGAAGAATTTCCCTTGCAAATAGCAGCTGGCTGTCAAAATTGCTTGACATTCTGTCAGGGTAAGATACCAACCCTGAATCTCTCCACAATGTCAGTTGCTGGTTGAGTCAACCATGTTTTAAGCAAAGAGCTAGTGTGCGTGCCATCATAGTGTGAGCTAAAACAGGTAACCTCCCGTGATTTAATTAGGTAGAAAATTCTATCTTTTTATGTTTTAAAAGCAATGGGTACCCTGATGCTTGGATCTCCATTTCCTTAAGTAAAATTCACTACTATTTTGTGTCTTTGGGCCATGCAGTAGGCAATAATAATTAGGGGAAAAAATGCACCCCCTAAATGTTCACAGCTACAGATCCTTTTCATGCTGGACATGAAAGGGAGAAAAGCTCATGTGGTTTATCTCCATCCTCAGGGTTTGTGTGGAAGCTGGTGATGATGTTAAAGTTAGTGTCATGGTTACGCACACGGCACTAGAGTCAGAGTTCCTAAGCTCAGATACTGGCTACACCAAACCACCCATCATGTCTGATCAATAACAAATTCCAAAATGTCATCTCCTATAACCTATAAGCAGCATTTGACACAACTTATCGCTTCTCCTTGAAACACTTTTTTCCCTTCCCTTTCTTCTACGTTACTCCTGACTCGCTGGCAGCTCCTTTTCTGTGTTCTTCATGGGTACCTCCTCATTTCTTTGACTTCAAAACGTTGAGATGCCCCAGACGTCTGCCTGTGACTCTCTTTTCTATCCATCCTCAATTTCTTAGTGACCTCCATCCATTTTATGGTTTTTATTTGGCACAGATTTCTCTCCTGAACTCCAGATTCATTTGACCAACTTAAAGTCCAAAAATGAGTTCATGATCCACACACTCGCTCCCCCAACAAACCACTTCTTCCTACAGTGTGCCTCAACTCGGGATGGCAGGCATATTTCTTCACCACTTTTTTCTCTCATGACTACTACGCTTAGTCAACCAAAATTTTCCATCTTATTATCAGATACGTACAGGATCTGACCACTTCTCACCATTCTACTACCTTCAAGTCATCAAAATCTCTTGCCTAAATGATTGTTTTAAGTTCTCCTCTTGACTTGCTGCATATTGTATTAGCAACACGGTAACAAAAGTCATCCTGCATCTAAAAAATAAACAGATACATCCCAATGATTTGTCTTTTGGCTCCTAGCCTTGTTCTTGTTCTATATTCTCCATTCTGTCGCTGGGCTGAAAGCATGAAAACTGCATTTTCAAGTCTTTGTTGCTAACCGTTAGGTTAGCTCTTGTTAGGTCCTGGCGGTAAGAGACACTGGTGGGATTTTAGCAATTTGGAAAAAAAAGAATACATATTCTCTGCTTCTGGTTCCTCCAGTAATAGCAGGACTAACTTCAGGTACCTGAGAACTCCAGCATCACTGGTGATTTCAGAGTTATTTGGTATTCAAGCATTATCAGGAGAGGCAATACGAGCTCTGTGATGCTTCCTGGGCCATCAACGGCAGTGAATCGAGCCACATTAGTAGAAATGGAAGTGAGGATTCTTTTAGTCCAGCAGCAAAGGCAGGCTTAGGGGTTGTACCAGAAACTGTGGCAGAATTCTGGTCTCTGGAGAAATCCTCTTCTCCCATTTGCTTTTCCGACTACAATTCCTTATTTAAATCATTGTTTTCCTGGCCAGACATTCACTGATATAGCCAGATGCAGCACTTTGAGAGAAGTGCTATCATTTAAGCTATATAGGTATAGTATAGAAAGCAGCAATCATTATTCTGCTTATGAGGGCAGAAATTAGAGAAAACCCCACGGAGGAGGAATTTTTTGCTGAGGGTCTAAAAGTTTGAGTTAATAGGGGACTGGAGTGTTGGAGAAGGAAGGCATCCTAGGAAGAACAAGTGTAAAGTTAAGTAGATTGTTAAAAATAGACCTACCCTATGATCCTGCAATTGCACTACTGAGTATTTACACCAAAGATACAGATGCAGTGAAAAGAAGGGTCATATGCACCCCAATGTTCATAGCATCACTGTCCACAATCACCAAACTGT
Organism: Mellivora capensis; assembly: GCA_004024625.1. Taxonomy (NCBI): domain Eukaryota; kingdom Metazoa; phylum Chordata; class Mammalia; order Carnivora; family Mustelidae; genus Mellivora; species Mellivora capensis. The sequence goes on from PISX010007811.1 coordinate 13,297, forward strand.
GGAAAGAGCCAAGATGCCCTTCAACAGATGAATGGATAAAGAAGATATGGTCCATATATACAATGGAATATTACGCAGCCATCAGAAAGGATGAATACCTAATTTTTGTATCAGCATGGACAGGACTAGAGGAGATTATGCTGAGTAAAATAAGTCAAGCAGAGAAAATCAATTATCATATGGTTTCACTTACTTGTGGAGCATAAGGAATAACACGGAGGATATTAGGAGAAGGAAAGGAAAAGCGAGTTGAGGGAAATCAGAGGGGAAGACGAACCATGAAAGACTGTGGACTCTGAGAAACAAACTGAGGGTTTTGGAGGGGAGGGGGGCGGGGGAGGGGGGAGCCTGGTGGTGGGTATTAAGGAGGGCACATATTGCATGGAGCACTGGGTGTGGTAAATAAAGAATGAATCTTTGAACACTGAAAAATATAAAATTAAAAAAAATACATACATACATACATGATATTTGGAGAAGATTGGTCCAAAGACTTGGAATTAGAGCATTAAATATAAATGCATATTTTTTTTTTCTTTAAGAATTCACTCTACCCTAGTTATGTAACTGCATCCAGAGTCTTCCTCCTCTCTTAGCAAACATGAACTTCTTCTTAACCCCTTTTAACTCTACAGGATTGCAAACTCCAAGCAGCCAAGGGCAAAACGGGGAATAAAAAAGGTTGTGTAAATAAGTTTCATACATTCCATTTGATAGATGAAAAAAATTAGCAGCTATGTAACCCAAGGGAATCCATTGAAACATAATTAATCAATGTTTGTAAATTGCTTTGAGACTCTGAGTGAGTACATACATATGAAAATTTGTATCATCATTTTTCTTATCTAATATGGTTTGGGAGATTATACATCAGTGAGTGGCAGAGAGTAGGTAGCTGCTCAGATGAAGTTTAAGAAGGACAATTTTATTTCAAGAAAAGAGTAAATTTCTATTAAATTTTATTGATTGCTTTGTTACAACAAGCAATAATAGTTATAAATAATTAAACAATAAAACAAGTCGAGGCATGTTTGAGTTTTTTAATGCATGCCCCAGGCATGTGATAAGTCATAATGATAAAATAAAATTGACTTTAATCAAGAAGCCTGCATTAATGACCTAGTAATTCATACCCTGTTGTCTATTTATCGCTATGATAATGTCAACATTTTTATAAGTTCCAAGATCTGCTTTTTCCTCGTGCACCACAAAAAAATTCCAAAATGCTGATTAAAAACAGATGTCCTTTTCCTAATGCCAATACTTAATATTAATTGCAAAATCTTGGAGGTCCTTCAGCTTTAAATGTCACATTTTAGGGTACAAAATAAGATGTGAACATAGCAATTCTTTTCACTTTCCATCTTGTTAGATTATTCCTGTGATACAGTTAAACAGAACATGAAATGGGCTCTTTCAAAACTAAATTTCAATAGATTAAAATCTATAGGAATTTTCAGACATTTACTCCTCCTACCTCATAAATAGGACACTTCAAAATAGCTCATTTTAAAAACTGCAGATTAGTGCCTTAAATAGACATAATTTGACTCTATTAAAATTTCCAAATGACTCTCTTTTGCATGCAAGCTTGTCATCAGAATTTGTCCCAGAGCTCTGAGGTTGCCAAAATACCATAAATTTACATGGTACCTGGCAAGCAACCAACAAAACGATCAGGTCTGGTTAATATTTGTATTATAGTGACATATTCTAAAGAAAACTAATTAAATTCTAAACCCTAAAGTTGGGCAACTCCATAAAACACCACTCTTTTGTTTGATTGTTGCTCCAACTAGTTGCTCCAACTAGTTGCTCCAACTGTCTAGGCATCTCCAGGGTGAATCTGATATGATTATGGGTATTTAAGCCCAGGATTCTAGCACTGTATTTGTGTGTGTGTGTGTGTGTGTGTGTGTGTGTCCATGAGGTCTTGAAGGATGTCACTATTTCTTATGGTTTCTTGATTTGGCACATAGCAGAGGACAACAACCCTTAGACTATATGCCAGAAAAACATACCAATCACTTCCCATTTAAACCTCTCTTCTGTCCCTATTCCAAAGAAAGTTGCTATACACTGCGAGTTACCAACTCTCCCCTTTTCTCATGTTCCCCTTTCTTCATGCCATGCCTAGCGCTAAGTCTTTGATGGTCCTCCAAGGCCTAGTGATTAAGTCCAGGCTGAGTAACTCAGCATTCAGCCTGATCTCAGTCTATTTTTCCAACACTGCTTTCCCACTGGCATACTCACCACCTCCCAGGCACCATAAACTCTGGGAACAATGGACTACTCCAAGCTTTTCAGGAAGGTCATGCACTTTGATGCTTCTGTGCTACCATTTACAATATTCTCAGCTCTTGAAATAACATTCTGATTTTGTTTTCTTCTGGAAAAATTATACTAATTCTTTTAAGTTAGCAAATTAGTTTTCTTCCCCAGTGACATATTGACTTACCCAGTCAAACGTATTTTATTTAACCAAAAAATCTCAGAGACTTGATACTGAAGAAAACCAAACTTCTGACCTTGACATAATTATGACATTTATCAAAAAGGCAACTGTAATATAGGAGACTAAAGGCTATGATCAGGACAAGCCCTTGTGCTACTAACCCATCTCTGGTGACTTGGGATTGCCCTCCTGAATGGTAAGTAGCAGAGACATGAAGGATAAACAGAGCGAACTGGGTAAAGAGTTGAGACTCTTATTTCCACTAAAAGATCAAGATTTCCCCAGAACAGAGTACTTTGATAATAAAGATTTTATATATACTATCTAATTCTTACAGCTCTAAATTAAGTATTATTATTCCTGTTTTGTAGATGAGAAATTTAAGAAATTACACAGCAATTCGAACAGGAAAAGTTTAATATCAAGAATTAGTAACTCAGGCCGCCTAGGTGTCTCAGGCAGCTAAGCTCTGGTCATGATCTCAGGCTCCTGGGATGGAGCCGCACATCATGTGGAGAGTCTGCTTGAATATTTTCTCCCTCTGCCCCTCCCCCCATTTGTGTTCTCTCTTTTTCTCTCAAATAAATAAGAATTTAAAAATCTTAAAAAAAAAAAAAGAATCAGTAACTATAATAGGGGAATAACTATAAAGTGACAGAGATACTCTTAAGAAGAGCCTATGGCTGGGGGGAGTCGCCCAAAAAAGAACAACTTGGAAGAGGAACCTCCATTCTAAGCCTGGGATTCAGGCTTTTTGTTGAAGATGTGGTTGTAGCTCACAGGGTAGTATGGACGTTCACTGGCTTCCACGAGTTGTGCTTGGACCACAGTAACTATACAAGAGGAAAAACCTCTCCCAGATAAAGAAAAACTGACATACAGGCAGGCATGCAGAGAAATTCAGGGGGTATGGTACCTGCTCATAGGAGGGCAACAAATGGCCTGGGGTACATGCCAGCAGGGCCACATGAACAATCCCCCAAGAGTCAAATGGGCTGAGGGAGAACAGCAGCAAGGGGATCAGGGGGCTAGGAACCCACTTAATGGCAGAGCAGCATATATTCTGGAGCCCATATTTGGAGTAACCATGTCTTGGAGGTTCCATGGTAAATAGAAATAAGGGAGACTATGCCTGCCTGGTTCCTTCTGACTGTCTCCCATTGGTCAAAGTTCTCCCCCAACACAGAATCTGGCCATTTTGGAAGATCCCACATCCTGCAGTATATGCTTTATCCTGCAGTGCCAGAGGTGCCAGAAACCTGGACTGAAGGAGACTGCACAGCTATGCAGCAGAGGAACTCTCTGGAAGAGAGGCTGGCCAATCCCTGATGGTGTCCATGTGGTCTAGGCGGTAGGCAGAGTTAAAGGAACCTGAGTAGGTGTTTCAGCATCGAATACATCTCTCCTGCTCTCTTTTTCAACATCCACGGCTGATGAACCCCCAACAGGTTGCCACCAAATCTCAAACATAGGAGCCACTTTCTGTCTTTAAACTAAATTTACATATTTTACTCTCATAGATTCTCTGTTTGTTTTGCAGCTGAATTTTCAATACAATCATATTTTCTATACATATGTATGTTCTGGGGAGCCTCACTCTGGCCCACACAAGGAGTGACTACAATAACTAAGTCAGAACTTGAACCCAGATCTTCAGCTTCTTTCTATTATCTCTGGTGACAAATCTACACTATTTTCTTAAAGGCAGGCAGGTTCTTTCCTGTCCCCTTGTTGTGTTAACCTCTTCATTCTCAATAGATTTACATCTACCTACTCCCTGATTACAGAAGTTCTGAGGACTCTGGGAATGGAAGTAATCACTGCCTTCCAAAGATTATACTATCAGAGCAAGGGAGATAATGAATGGCCTCCAAGACAATTTTGAATCTTAAAGGATGTAGATGGGTGGTTATTTAGAGATATGGGAGCAGACGAGCACTCTATTAAAAGCAATGGGCATCAAGCAGAGGATATGAATCTACATGGTTAGAATCATGGCTGAATCATTTAAACTCCTTGAATTTTATCCCCTTACCTGGAAAAGCAGAAAATAATACTTATTTCTGAGGGTTTTCATGAGAATTAAATCACCCACCTTTGAAACTCCTGGGACCGTTACCAGACATAAAATATTTTTTCAACTGCTCAATGTTATGCAACATGCAGTCCCCTTTTTCTTTTTTTTTTTTTCCTGCCCCATCTCACTCAACTTAAGAAAGTGATACCTTGGATAGCAAGACACACTGTAACAGTTCTCATCTAGCCTTTATTTGTTTGTATTTGTATTTCTCTGAATGTGTGTGCATGACTGTGTTTCTCTGTATCTCTGCATGTTTGTATGAAGCATCACCTCTCGTCAGCTGAAGAGGCATTAACATAATCTAACTGATGTAGGTGAAATATTTAAAGTTAAAAGAAAAGCAACTGGAAGGTAGCTTCACATCATATCAAGGCAATCATGACAAGTTTTTATGAATGTTTGCTTTTTGCCATATGGCTCCAGATATGGTAAGTTACATCCCGTTAAGTTTTTTCTAGAGAGAGGCTGGTTGGAGCCTCCTGTCGTTTAAACATAGCAGAGCTCATTAAAGCTCAGATGACAGGCTATTTATTAATGCACAAAATAAACATTCACTCAACCTGAAATGTATGTGTGACACCACAGATGTGGAAGACAGTGAGTAAGTGAGTCATGGACACTTTCTGGGTTCTCATTTGATGCTCTGAAAACTGCTTTTTCCGAAGACTGTTAACTTATTAGAAATAATGCACTACTTCCTGACAATGGAAAAATTAGACCAGGGAGGGGAGAGAAAAGGAGCAACAAGTATTAAGCACTGCATTGGGGAGCCCAGCTGATGCACACTTGGACATCAGCCTCTGATGGCCTTTCAGGGCAGAGGAGGGAAGATCAGGGGCAGAAAGAGGATAACCAACAGAGATTTTAAAAATCATCTCGTTCATATTTAATCTACCATCACCTTTAATTCCATGCACCCTCCCACACCCAATCATGATAGCATTCTACACTCTCTGTGGAACTAGAGACCAAAGAGAAAGAAGTGTTTGTCACGTTTGCTTGGCTTCCTCCATCCCTCTTTTTCCTTTCTTTTTTTTTTTCCCCGCCTTTTACATTCCATTCCATGATTGAAAATATCTTCAACTAAGTTGTACTCTTAGACTCATCCAGATTCCTCACTTCCCATCAACATCATCATCATCATATTTTCAGTCTAGCACATACACATCAAAAATGTGAAGTTGTATAGATTTATATAGGACACAAAAGAAATAGGTACTCTTTATCCTTTCATTTTCTATCAGACCTCCTCTTTGAGATAAAGAAAATACAATATGTGGGGGTAGTTATTCTGTATCATCAGGGATATTTAATAGATGCCAGAAGGGGATGTTATTAAGTCTTGAGTAAAATGAACTCTGTGTAAATTCCAATTTAAGATTTAGAAAGAGGGACGCCTGGGTGACTCAGTTGGTTAAGCGGCTGGCTTCGGCTCAGGTCATGATCCCAGCGTCCTGGGATCGAGTCCCACATCCGGCTCCTTGCTCGGCAGGGAGCCTGCTTCTCCCTCTGCCTCTGCCTGCCATTCTGTCTGCCTGTGCTTGCTCGCTCTCTCTCTCTGACAAATAAATAAATAAAATCTTTAAAAAAAAGATTTAGAAAGAAAGAGAAAAGTTATAGAGATTTTAGAATCTCCTGCATTCAATGCTTTTCAGCTTAATTCTGTTAGACTCTTAAGCCTCTTGTGAACAATAACTAGTCATCTACATTTTTCCTATTTATGCCTTAATCAATCCTCACTCAACAATATATAAGGCTGATGTTATCTTCATGTACATTTGAGGAAACTGAGGTCTGAAGAGATTGGAGCCAGAAAGCATGTGGCAGAACCACTATTCAATTGCTGGTCTGTGTTACTGCACATTCCCTGTCTTTCACTCCTCACATTACCTATGCTGGTAGATGAAAACCTACACAAAGAAGAAGGATTCATTCTGCTCTTCCTGTTACTAAATGGAAATGATGCATAAACACTTCTTGCACCTGATCCAAGGTGAACTTTTTTTGTGTTTCTTAAAAATTGAAAGAACAGCACAGAGAACTAGAACCAGGAAACCTGAGGGTCTAAACTTTGAGATGCTTGTTAGGATGAGGGAGCTGATTCTCTGACACTTAATAGGATGTGGCAAAATCTGCCAGTAGCGGTACACTGTGGAATGAAAGGGGGAGTGCTTCATACAAGTATAATTTCCCTGTCATCACTGAGAAAGGGATTCAATGATGCAGTCTGGAAAACCCAGAGTGGCAGATAATTATCCGAGAGCACAGATATCCCCTTAGAAGGGATGGAATAAAATGATCAGGGTCAGTGTGATACTAGAAAATAATTAAAAGTTTTGACCAACAGGCCATGGTATCTCTTGGTGATTGTAACTCACATCATATTTGTAATATCTTGACAACGGGTTCAGAAGCAAATGCTTTTACAACCTTTAGCAGTCTATCTTTACTCAGATGACTCAAACTCATTGAGAGGTTTAATACTTGCCTAGAAAAGGCATTGCATGGAAGCTTTTATTCATGTTCAAAAATAGAACTGGGACATCTAATCAATAAATATTCTCTACGTGGCCTTGGATAAAATTGTGAAGCTAACAGCGATCGCCACCAGAAACCTTCAGTCAATATCATCTTTTCACACACATTATCCTCGCTTAGGGGATGCTCTGTTCACAATCTCAAATACCCAGGGGAGGACTCCTTTTCCCCTTTCTTCTCTCCTTTAAAATTACTAAGTCCAATTTGCATATTTCAAACTCATTCATTGACTGTATTAGTTATCTATGGCTGTGTAACAAATTACCACAAACTCAGTGGCTTAAAACAATACACATTCATTATCTCACAGTTTCTGGGCATCGGGCTTAATTGGGTCCTCTGCTTAGGGTCTCACAAGGCTACAAAACAGTCTGTTGGCCACACTGCATTCTTATTTGGGGAAAAATCCTCAAAGCTCACTCAGGTTGTTGGTAAATTCAGTTCCTTGTAGCTATAAGATTAAGACCTTTCTTTTTTTTTTTTTTTCTTTTCTTTTTTTGGCTGGCTGTCAATTACAGGCTGCCCCAAACTCCTAAAAGCCACCCAGTTTCTTGTCATGTAGACTTCTCCAATATGGCTTCAATAAGCCAGAAGGAAAAGTCTCTAGATAGCAAGTCAGCTAGCAAGACAGAATCTTATATAAGGTAACATATCATGACAGGGACATCCCTTCACCCTTGCCATATTCTGTTGGTCAGAAGAAATTCGTAGGTCCCATTTATACTCAAGGGAAGGGAATGACACAAAGGTATGAACACTTAGGAGGCAACAGTCACTGGAAACACCCCAGAGTCTGTCTACCACATAGAAATAATGTTTAAGAAATACCTTTTCCAAATATATGTGTTTTTAAACATGAACCAAAAAATTAAAGTAAAAGAGTTATCACTTAGGACAGTGGACGAAGGCCAACAAAAACATTTGAGGAGGCGAGACTAACAACAAATGTGCCTTATTTCCCTGAAATCTAGGGCTTTCTGCTGATGCAATAAGCTTGTACAGAGTGCTAGAAGCTTTGTCGTATACTCATGTTTTACTATTACGTAATCACACCAACAAGCAAAGGGATTTTAGGAAAATTGTATAACTTTCTAACCCTTAGTTTACTGATCTGTAAAATTGGTAATAATCACACCTCCCTGGCAGGTTTACCATCCAGATTCAATAACGTTAGAGATGAAAAGGACCTGGTATATAGAGTTACTCCTTGCTTTTTGTACTATGCCACTTGCTCCCACAAATGAAATCCAATAATACCCTAAATTTCATCTTTTTCAAAATGCTTTTGAGAGAAAGAGGGAGAGAGTGAGAGAGAGCACATTCACACAGGGGGAAGGGATGAGGGAAAGGGGGAAATTCTCAAGCACACTTCCCACTGAGCATGGAACCTGACATAGGGTTCAATTTCATAACCCTGAGATCATGACCCGAGCCAAAACTGAGAGTTGGACACTCAACCAACTGAGCCAACCAGGTACCCCTAATTTAGTCTTAAGGTCACAAATAGCCAAGACAAAAGGAGAAATTATGTGTTTTGACAAAAGTTGTGTTTTTTTTAGCGGCTTTTTAAAATGTGAATAGCAACTCTCAAAAAATATCTTTTTTTTTAAATTTTAAATATGTAACTGTTATTTTTGCAAAATTTTCAAACATCACAGATAGAAATTTCCTTTGACCACCACTCTCAGTTCTAGTTTGGATCTGAGTGGTCACTATGTTTAACAATTTTTTTAATATAGTATTTCAGGACTTTTACCACAAAATTTTATTTTATCTACCAATTTTATCGAGTTTCATCTTACATGCTTTTTAAAAATATATAGCTAGCATTTTGCTCCACATAATTTTCATTAACTTGTTTTTTCATTCAGCATATTTCCTAGAGTTATATCTAGATAAGTACATATACAGTAATATTATTCTTTTTAGCTGCTCCATAATATTTCCATATCCACCAATTGTGAATATTTAGAGTCTTTTTATTTTTAGCTGTGCTTGAATGAACTTCCTTGAACATGTCTCAATATGCAGGTGTAAAAGTATTTTTCTAAAGTAAAAACAAAGAAAAGAGGTAGATGTAACATCACTTAAAGACATTCTTATTTTTAATATACACAGCCAAAATGACCACACCAATTTATACTCCCTTCAGCAGTGAAATGTTTCCTGTAGTTAAATAATGTAATGTGGGCAACGTGCCAAGTGCAGCCTTTGGCATATATTAGTGTTCAATAAATTTACATATTACTATTACAGTGAGCTATTTTTCCAGTAGTTGGACTCGATGGGGGGATAGAATTTGAAAGGATATCTAGGACAGCTAGAGAAGTTTCACTAAATGTATGAGTGCAAATGTGAAATACAAATGAGCAATGTAATGACTACAAACTCTATACTTCACGATTTTGCTTAGGGCCAACGCAGAGTGTCCTTAGAACTCATACAGATTGAAATTATTAACATATCTAGCACAGGGATATATCCCATGTGCACTCATACTGATGAAGTGTTCAAGCCCAAAATATCTCTCATTAGGAACTTTGATGTGAACTAATATATTTTCATAAATTTTATACATGTTGAATTCTAACAGACCTAAAATTTCATTTCAATGAATAAATACAACCACATAAATTGAACCTGACTTAAAATATAATGACATACCAACCTTAGCACATGGCCCAAGCACAATGAATTACTAAGATAAGACAATCCCTAAGTGATAAAACTAAATGACAAGTGACAGGATTTCTCTTTTAAAGCATGGAAGAAATTTGACCCCCTGAGCTAGATTAACAAGGAAATATGGAAGGAATAGTATTAAGCCTCCACACAAGACTTTGATGCAAAATACGTTCTGGTAGGGGCACATGACTGGCTCAGTCGAAAGAGCATGTAACTATCCATCTCAGGGTTATGAGTTCAAGCCCCACACTGGGCACCGAGCTTACTTAAAAATAATAAGTAAATAAAAATTTAAGGGGTGCTTGGCTGGCTCAGTTGGTGGAGCATGCCAATTATCTAATTCACACAGAGACTGATTTTATCTTTACTAGCCATTTATTTTTTGTGTACTACCGGTTTGTGTTCTTTCTCCATTTTTCCATTTAGTGATAATATTATTTTTCTCACTGTCTGAATCCTTTTTTCATATTAAAGGAAGTAGGTTTTCCTTTGGTCGCAACTATTTTTTCCCCCTAGTGAAGTTGTTTTTGTTTGTTTGTTTTATAGGTAGTAGTCTCTTCCCAGTTGGTCACTAGTCTTTCGAATTTCTTTATCCTATTTTTTGACTAGTCCAAAAACATGTAAGGAGACAAATACAACAATATTTTTCCTTTTAGCTTTCTGTTTCAGCTTTTCCTTTTAGCTTTTAGGTTTGTGTAACTGAGAAAGGTCCTCCTCATTCCAAAAGTAAGAAATGATTTTTTTTCTAGAAAATCATCTATTTCATGCAGGTTTTCAATTTATTTGCATATATTTGAAAAAAAATCTCAATCTGTCATTAAATTCTCATTCTTATTTCTTGTTTTGTGTTTCTATGTTTTCTCCCTTTTATCTTGATTAAATAATGTAATTTATCAACTGTATTTTTCTCAAAAGAATCAGTTTATTAGTTTATTTACTAATTCATTCTTTTTCTTTTTTCCTCTTTCACTAGTTTCAGGTGTTATCTCCACTTACTGCTATCTCTTTGGGTACCTTTGGTTCTTTTTCCTTTCTTTTTTTTTTTTTATAACTTTCAGTTTTTCTCTTTATTTTTTCCTCTTTAGTTTGTTTTGTTGTACTTTTTCCTTCTTGAGTTCCTGGTATAAATGCTTAATTGATTTATTTTCATTCTTCATTCTTCTACTTTACAAATAATTTTTATTCTTCTACTTTTCAAATACTTATTTTTGTTTTAATTTTTATGTATTTGTTTCTTCTTTTAAGATGTAACAAATGAATTAATTTCTGAATATATTTAACATACATTTCTACTTGAAAAAATATGCAAAAATAACTTGACCAAACATACTGGACATATCCATATAAAAATAAAAACAAAGATGGGGCACCTGGGTGGCTCAGTGGGTTAAAGCCTCTGCCTTCAGCTCAGGTCATGATCCCAGCATCCTGGAATTGAGCCCCACATCAGGATCTCTGCTCAGCGGGGAGCCTGCTTCCCTTCCTCTCTCTCTGCCTGCCTCTCTGCCTAGTTGTGATCTCTGTCTGTCAAATAAATAAATAAAATCTTTTAAAAAAATAAAAAATAAAAAAATAAAAACAAAGAAATTCCATTACAGAGAAATGGAAATTTAGTAGCCTATACTGTTATATTGATTCTACCACAACATAACATATTCAGAAACAGAATAATTGGCAAGAAAACAAAAGCTGGGGGGCCCGGGTGGCTCAGTGGGTTAAAGTCTCTGCCTTCAGCTCAGGTCATGATCCCAGGGTCCTGGGATCAAGCCCCGCATTGGGCTCTCTGCTCCGCAGAGAGCCTGCTTCCTCCTCTCTCTGCCTGCCTCCCTGCCTACTTGTGATCTCTCTCTCTCTGTCAAATAAATAAATAAAACCTTAAAAAAAAAAAAAAAAAAAGAAAACAAAAACTGAAATATTCTCTGGTCTTTGGCTATCGTTGCAGGCATTTAAAAATGATTTTAAAAATATATTTAGAGAATTTTGTCGCATATGAAATAACATTTATAATCCAATGACTATAGCTGCTTGTTCTCAGAAGCAGAATAGGAAACCAGAATTACTAAGCCTTAATTAGTTCTTCTGTACTAACTAAAGGGTAAGCCTTGGAGCTGGTAGTACTTTTAGAGAACACAGGGTCTTGGCCATGCAAAACTGATTCTGGAACTGCATCATGAGTTGAGAGTTAAGTTTCTCTGGAAAGGGGATTGAGGGGGACTCGGACTAGTAAAAATGCAAACCTAGAAAAACAAAAATTATATGAAAAGTCCCGTGAGACAGAGTGAGACAGAGCAAAATAACATTAAGTTGAAGCCTTCAGATTAAAGGACCTTACAAAGGGGCACCTGGCTGGCTCAGTCAGTAGAGTATGTGACTCTTGATCTTGAGGTTATGAGTTCAAATTCCATGTTGGATGTGGAGATAATGTAATAAAGAAAATTTTAAAAAATAAGGAAACTATCTTATGAAAAATTCTAGTTGATGAGGAGTGTAGAGCCTTTTATAGAAATAAATATCTAGGGGTGCCTGGGTGGCTCAGTGGGTTAGGCTACTGCCTTTGGCTCAGGTCATGATCTCAGGGTCCTGGGATCAAGCCCCGCATCGGGCTCTCTGCTCAGAGGGGAGCCTGCTTCCTCCTCTCTCTCTGCCTGCCTCTCTGCCTACTTGTAATCTCTGTCAAATAAATAAATAAATAAACTTTAAAAAAAGAAATAAATATCTAATACTAAAATTTAACGTATTTGCTTTGCTTTACTATGAATTCCTCTCTTGCCAGAAATCTCATGTGATGCTTGTCTACACACTGTATCATGTGTATAGTATGCAGAGAGTGGCAAGAGAAAGTTCACTGAGTTCTACTCTAAAGTCATGCTCTAGCTCCTGCCCCATATCAGAGGCAGAGCAAGCAGAAACTGATAGAAAGGACAGTTGTTCCCCATGGCAGCATTAGAAGAAAAGCAGAGAGATTTGAAGCCAAAGAAAGGGTCTCTGGCCTTCTTTGTCTTGGGCCTGTCTGATCTGATCAGGTTTCTTGTGACCCTGTTGGTAGGAAGTGGTGCCAGGACTGGATGTGAATGTCCCTGATAATGGGCCCCGATTCCTCCTTTGCTGATCCTCAGGATTCAGGGGCATGGTGCCCTACATTCTCAGAAACTAGACCCCAACTACAAAACATATTCTTCTCTAGCCTGACCCCCTGGAAAAACCTGTCACCTCCTGCTCTAGCTGGCTAAGAGTCAGCCCCCTCCCCATACCCCCTATCCCCCCACTACAGGCAAGCTATAGTCCTCTCACACCCTTCAAAACCTCTTACAGGGCCCATTTCTTTACCTGTCTGGCCCTTCTCCCTTGGAGAGTGAATAAATTCTGTCCTGCTTGCTGCAAAAATAAATAAATAAAGTAAAGCTCTAAGAAAAGGGAGATGCAAGGCCTAGAGTCAGTAAGAAGCCTATCTAAAAGGTCAGTGAAGCTGAGGGGAATATTAACACCATCTTGGTCATCTGGAAATCCAGAAAGTGTTTCATGAAAAGACCAAGATCTACAGAAATTCTGAATAACAAAAGGGGATATATTGACATTCACCAGAAAATACAACAAATAGAACAGTATGAGAATCTCTATTGAAAAAAGGGAGAGAAGCTCAAAAAGGAAGTTTCCCCTGGAAAAGCCATGCCTAACCTCAAATCAAAGCCAGCAAGGGTTGAAAAATGCAATTGAACGGGGGCACTTAGGTGGCTCAATCCAGTTAATCACCCAACTCTTGGGTTTCAGCTCTGGTCATGATCTCAGTGTCCTGGGATCGAGCCCCCCCGTGGGGCTCTGTGCTCATCACAGAGTCTGTTGTCCCTCTCCCTCTATTCCTCTCCTGCACTCTCTCAAGCTCTCTCGCTGAAATAAATCTTACTAGAAAAATTAAAAAAAAAAAAAAGAAAGAAAAATGTAGTAAGCCATGAGGCAGGTTCTGGTATAATTATTTAAATACCACAGAAATATCTACCTGAGCTTCCTGTCAGAGTACCCGCCCTCAGGTTAAATTCCAAATAGTCTTCTCTGTTTAAAGCAGAAAAGGCCCAGCAAGGGCTTTGGTTCTAGAGAGAAAAAGAAGTTTCTCAAAGAACTTTTTGGCTGTGCCCCCAAGACAAATGCTATGTGGACCTGCCATACTCAGTCTTCACTCAGCCTCTCTCTGCATGACCACATAAGCCAGGGTCTTAAACTCTGAATCTGTATTCACTACCAGTAGAATACAGATTTTTTTTTCTCATGCTGAGGACACACAATACTGATCAAACTAATCTTTTAATCATCAATGTGAAAAGCTATGCAATAATCAGACTAAACAGACTAAACAATCAGAACCAACCACTGAACAAAACATTTGTTGCAGGAATCAAGAGAGGCTCAAATTAATCATCATTAGCATCCTCTGAGAGATTCAGAAGGATTTCACAGTTATTAAAAATTAACTGACACTATTGCAAGAGTAATAACAATATTGAGCTACTAAAATCAATGTGACGGGTAGGGGTGTGTGGTAGGCAAACTTTAAGGGGGCTCTTAGGGATCCCTACCTTCTGATTGATGTTCATGCCCTGGAGTAATTCCTTCCTTTTGTGTATGGGCTGGACCTAACGATTCTCTTCTAACAAATAGAATATGGCATAATCTGATGGATAGCACTTCAAAGATCAAGTTATAAAGAGATCAAGTTATAAAGAGCAAGCTTCCATCTTGCTCTTCTTTTGTTCTCCCCTTGTTCATTTAGATGGAAGTCAGCTGCCTTGCGGTGCGCTGCCCTAAGAAGAAGGCCTCAGAGCAAGGAACTGAGGAAGTCCTTCAGATAACAGTTAGTATAGCATTGAGTCGGCCCCTTTGTCCCATAGCCCTGAAAAACTGAAATTTGCCAAAAACCACGTGAGTGAGCTTAAAAGTAAATATTCCCTCAGTTGAGCCTTAAAATAAGACTTCAGCTCTAGATAACATCTTGACTGCAGTTTTATGAGAGACCTTGAAGCAGAAGAACCCAGGTAAGCCATGCCTACATTCCAGACACACAGAAACTATGAGATAAGAAGTGTTCACTTCTTCAAGCTCCTAGACTTTAGGGCAATTAATTATTAATTATGAAGCAAGTGATAAGTCATACAGGTGGATGTGGGATGAAGACAGGCATTTGGGAACTTGACTGAAGGTCAAATAGTAGAATGACCTCTGCTGACAATCAGATTAGTGAAACAAAAGTCAAGATAAGGAATTTGCACAAAATACAAAAGAAAAATAATAAGAATATAAAGAAATATAATAATTATAATATAATAAATTAAAGTATATAAAATTATGTATACATATTTAGAATATGGTAAATAAGTGTAAGAGGTAAATGGATAAGAAACAGTCAAAGAAATAATAAGAAAATATAATTTTTAAGATCCCTAATCTGAAGAAAGATTTGATTCCTCATATAAGAAGAGTGAATGGTGCTTAAACTTTTATTGAAAAAGACACCTAGTAACATTGTGGTGAGATTCATTAATGCTCAAGAACAAATAGGGAATTTCACAAGCTAGCAGAGAGAAAGACAGAGAAAAATAAACATTTCCAGCATTTTAGAATACATTCAAAGATGCCTACAAGTGTTCAAGGAAAATATTTTAAACTCATCCAAATTATACTCAAATACAAAAGCAAAAGCAATGCATTTTCAGATATTCAAGAAATCAGGAAGCTTAAAACTAATTCCTTCTCCTTGATTAATTACTAAAGCATGCTCTCCAGCAAAACAAATACTAAATCCAAAAAAGAAGACAGAAGAACATATTAAGAGTAAAACAAATAATTAACTTGAAATTATATGGATAACTCATTTATGAAATTCATAAAATGAAAGCAACTCCAAGTTTAAAATGGCAGATAGCTCTCATTTCTCTAGAGAACTCACATGTTTTTAGCTTAAGTAAAATTAAAAGAAATCCTGATAAACATGTTTACATTTAATACAAAATAGAATGGTCCTGTTTGCTCTACAACATATGCAATGTGACAGCATTTTAGGGGAAAAAAAAAAAAAGACAAAACTCAACCGTAAGTGCTGAAGAAGTTAATAAGCATCCATCAATGTCCCAGGAATGAAAGAAATGGCCCTGCTCAGGCAGACAGCAGTGTTTAGAATCAGTGGTGCCCAGGGATGCAGCCAGCCTTCCATACTGCAGATAAGCTCTTCTTTTGAGTTGTTCCACAGGTCAATCTCTTGTATCAATCATGGTTCAGGAGATGGCAAGGAAACCTTCAGGATCAGTTTTTGTTGTTATTGGCTTATCATGTGGTTCAAGGCAGATATAAATTTGAGCTGGGGGGCGCCTGGATGGCTCAGTGGTTAAGGCCTCTGCCTTCAGCTCAGGTCATGATCTCAGGGTCCTGAGATCGAGCCCCGCATTGAGCTCTCTGCTTGGCGGGGAGTCTGCTTCCCCCTCTCTCTCTCTGACTACTTGTGATCTTTGTCTGCTAAATAGATAAATAAAATCTTTATAAAAAAAAAAATTTGAGCTGGTTTTCATGTGCAAGAATAAAGCTATTTTGTCCTTGTCCTTGAAATCAGAGTTCGATCTATAAATTTAGAATGTGTTAGACAGACTTAACATTCAAAGTATTTTCTTATCTTCCACAATGAAGAATCTCTTTCTTGGGATAAATTATAAATCTCTGTCCTACTGACCTCAGGCTTGGCTATGTCACTTTTTATGGCCAATGAAATAGGGGTGGAAGTGAAGTAGGGTGCATCATTTTTGAGTAGTTGCGTGGTCTACCATGTACCCTTATCTCTCTACTCAAAGACCAGTGATATCCCAGATAGGGGTACACCTATCCCAGTGAGTGGCTGAAACTCAATCTACCCAAGCTGGTCATGTTGCATGAGTGGGTGATAAACTTTTGTTATTTTAGGGTCATTTGTTACAATACCATAACATAGGCAAAGTAGTCTGATGCAAGAGTAATCAGCAAGAATGTAATCATAAATCCACAGGGATATATGAAGACCCCAGAGAGAGTATAAAGGGGCAAAGAGAGCACCAGCACAAGACCCTAAAAAGTTCCAGTATCTAAGAGGTGGAAAGAACCAAGAGAATTAGGGAATATGGCTGAAAAGAAGCAGCCAGAAGTTGAAGAAAGACAAGGAGAATGTGATATCACAAAAGCCAAAGTAGGAGAGTTATAAGATGGGGTTGGTGAGGAATGGGTTAAATGCTGCTGAGAGGTATTCTGGGGTGAGAACTGGAGAACAAACAAAGCAGTTAGCTAGAAAGAGACTTGTTGAGTGGAGCTCTGGGGGCAGAAGTCAACTGTAGGGACTATGGAGACTGGAACAGTTAAGGAAATGGTGACTGTGGGAAAGAAAGTTGGAGAAATAGTTGGAGAGAAAGGTATAGATTAAGAATGGGATTTTATAAAAGGGGAGACTGCTGCTGGGAAGGAACTTGGAGAAGGGAAGTTTTGAAAAGCAGAGGAAAAAGGAGAGGTAATTTATGGAGGAACGAAATGGGCGTGGCGGTCGGTGCAGGAACAGGCAGTGGCCAAATTAAGAAAAAGGGAAACTCATCCATCTTGACAGGGAAGCAAGGAGAGACTTGGGGTAGGAAGGATAGTGCAGATGTTGAAGAATTTCTACCTGGCAGTTTCTGTGAAATAGAGAGCAAAGTAATCTTTTTGGAGAGAGAGGCTGTGATGGTATAGTGGAAATGAGAAAGAGAGAAGATTTCAAAGAGCTGTAGTAAAACTTTCAAGAGACAGAGGTTTAAAGAAATGGTGATGTCACAGAGATGGGGGTAGGAAAATGGGCTGGTTCCCCACACTGCATTCCCAGATTATTCATTTTCCCACTCTCACCCACAAATACTGACTGCGGAGACATTTTACAGCTTCATATCAATGACAGTCTTAGGTAACGGTAGAGGCAAAAACATTCCATATAGCCAGAATTCTTCAACTTTGAGGAAAACTCACTTTTCATTTCCATATGTATTATTAAGGATGCTTTTGGCTATAAGTAACAGGAAGCCCGATCTCAACTGGCTTAAAAAGTGTGGTAAATTTATTATCTCACACAAAGATAAGCAATGGATGTAAATTTTAAAAATCCTTAACAAAAAATTAGCACATAGAATATGTGCTGTATAGCATAGTAATACATGAAAGAACTAGACTCTATGACCCTATGGGGTTCATTAAAAAGATGCACAGCTGATCCAACATTAAAAATTAGTATGACTTACCAAAATCGGCCACAGAAGAAAAAAAATCACATGGTTATATCAAGCAGTACGGGAAAAGCATTTGACAAACTTCAACATTCATAAATAAAAAAAACCTCTCAGTAAAACATAAATAAATAACTTTCTCAACTTGATAAAAAGCGGCTATAAAAAACACCTATACCCAATGTTACACTTAATGATGAAAAACCGAATGCTTTCTCTATAAAATTAGAAAGGAGATAATGATTCCCTCTCATCATGCTTATTCAACACAGAACTACAGTTCTATCCAGTACAATAAAGCAAGAAAAAGAAATAAAAGGCATTTAGATGAGAAAAGAAGAAACAAAACCGATTGCAGGATACACAATTGTCTACATAGAACAGTGTTCACAATGGAACTTAAATAATGTTTTGGTGACAACCTCTCTATTACATTCCTCCTGACATTTCAACCCTAATAAAAGGCACCCCAGGTTTAAATCCCAGATTTAGAACCACAGAAGGTTTAGGTGAATGAACAAATTCAAGTTTAACACATATCCTTAGAAATATAGATGCAGACGGAAGGTCCATGATAAAACCACTGTCCCACTAATCTGATCCAACAACTCTCTTTCTCTAGACATCTTATTCCTTGATTTAGCAACTGCTTGTGACGTGTAAGTCACTCGCAATGAAATCTTCATTACCTGTAGCTAAAAGCATCGTTAGTGATTCTTTCACTTACCAGTCATTCCTTCTTTCATACTGTCTCTCCAACTCTTCTTGTCGTACCCATATAGCCAGAGGGCTAAAGTCACATATGCCATCATGTAGTCATTTATATACCCACTTATAAATGAGGTCAACATCACAAAGTGTTTAATTTTTAAAAGGCACCAACACACAAAGAAAAGGGAATGGAAGCAAGGGCATCTAAATACTGGAGATTTTAACAAGCTTTTTAAAGACTAAAAGCAAATGGAGGAGTAAAAACTGATGTATGATTGCAGAGAAACCCATAGACCAGAGTGCATGCTGTGGAGAACATGGAAAGAGAAGAACTTATTATAGTAGCCTTGCAAAATCTTGTCTTTTAGAATTCAGAAGTTCTATGTAAAAGAAGGCTGAAAGCATGGGAACTCATTTAAAAGTCAGTATATAACACGGTCTAACCCTCTCATTCTATCTAGCTTTGCTCCAGTTATAGGTATAAAATCAGAGGTTTCTTTTCAGGAGAAACTGACTAGCAAAGACCCAGGACTGTAAGAAAACCTGAAAATTCGAGATTAATTTAAAGTCTATTTAATATGCAGTTTGATTTCAACTTCCCTATTATGTACAAACTTGGCATTTATACCCAAGATGTAGATCAGTTATTGAGTTTTTCCCCCTCTGCATTTGAATAAGTCCAGGAAAAAAAACAAAGAAACTAATAAGGTGGCATAATGGCATTTGGAAATTCTCCAGCTAAAGGAACAATTTCCCCAGTTTCACATCCTAAAGTTGAGCCCACCAGTAGAAAAACCCCAGCCATTTGCATAGAGCTTCCAATTAACTTTTTAAATGTGTGCTCTTAGGCATGAATTTTTCTGTAATAAACAAAGTTATCAATCTAGGGAAAGATGGAAAATTTCTTAACCTCATATTTACCAGAATTGTATAAAAAAAAATCAAACACTTTTGGGGTGCTTCCCAGCCAAACCACTAAAAAAAGAAGTAAGAAAGGATTTGTAATATTGAGATGGAAAGGATTTAACTCATATGTACAAATTAAATGGTTATTTTTCCTGTAAATATCCAAATGTTCAGATAAACTGCTATTAAAAATTAGAGGATGTTGGGGCACCTCGGTGGTTCCATCAGTTAAGTGTCTGACTCTTAGTTTCAGCTCAGGTATGTGATCTCAGGATCCCACGGGCTCTGCACAGGGTCTGCTTTTCCCTCTCCCTCTGCTCCTCCCCGTGCTCTCTCTCTCTCTCAGAAAAAATAGGTAAAATCTTTAAAAAAAATATATAAAGGATGTAACAAAGGAGTTGGGTTAAAAATAATAAGCAAAGTAAACTGATTTGTACCTGTACACCAGAGGTAATTAAGTAGATAATAATTTTTTTAAAAATCAGCACCAACAGGGCGCCTGGGTGGCTCAGTGGGTTAAGCCTCTGCCTTCGGCTCAGGTCATGATCTCAGGGTCCAGGGATCAAGCCCCGCATCGGGCTCTCTGCTCCACGGAGAGCCTGCTTCCCCCTCTCTCTCTGCCTGCCTCTCTGCCTGCTTGTGATCGCTCTCTCTGTCAAATAAATAAATGAAATCTTAAAAAAAAATCAGCACCACTTATTGTCACATCAACTATTAAAAATAATGACAATATCAATCTAAGAATAAACAAAGAAAAGTGCTAGAGAATATGGCAGATGGAGTTGACATTCGTTTGAGAAGGACAAACAAGGTATGAATGAAATTCTAAAGGACTGGGAAGTGAACTGACCAGGGAGATATTTTATGATTATGGAGTAGCATCCAGCGCCCACTTGGCATTTGTGGTCCTAGATCTAAAATGAGATCTATCAACATGATTTAGTATTTTTAACCAGCCACGTATATTTACATTGGTACAGGCGCAGAGTTGGCAGAGAGCTGGATTTACTAGAGTTGTGATTTTGTCAAGTGAGTTTTAAAACTGAAAGAAAGGGCAATGGAGTAAAGAACATATTCAAGCAAATGAATAAAATGATTGGCCACAGAAATGAAGATGGATGTAGAGAAGAAAGAACATTTAAAAATACATTAGAGGGGCACCTGGGTGGCTCAGTGGGTTAAAGCCTCTGCTTTCGGCTCAGGTCATGATCCCAGGGTCCTGGGATTGAGCCCCGCATCGGGCTCTCTGCTCCACGGAGAGCCTGCTTCCTCCTCTCTCCCTGCCTGCCTCTCTTGCCTACTTGCAATCTCTGTCTGTCAAATAAATAAATAAAATCTTTAAAAAAAATAAAAATACATTAGAGAACAGAGAAGAGGTGGCAGGATGGTTTTAAGGTTTCCTTTGAGTGCAGGGATTGTTGAAATTGGGGTAATAGAGGGGTGAGCAGAGAGGTGAGGTTGGGCACAAAACTGAAATTATGAGTCAGTTGAAATTTTGAGAAATGGCAAGATCTGAGTGACGTAGGTAGAGTAGTAGACAAGATAATCAGAACATAGAAAAATCAAGTAACTGAGAAGTTCTGATATTGAAAAGGTCATCTACATATATCCTGAAATTAGTCAAAATTCAGATATGCAAACTACTTGTGTAGAAGTTAAATTACAGACTGGGGAGACACAGGACAGGTAACATATCAATAATCATACTGGTAACATAATCTAAAAGTTTTGAGATTTTAAACAGAAGGTATTTAAGGAGGAAAGAGGGAAAAGCCTCTGGAAATCCCAAGAATAACACTGAAGATATCCAGGCTTACTGATAAAAGGGATAGAAATAAAATAGATGGAAATAAAAAAAACTGTTGGTTAGGAGGGCTGTAGGGAAAGCAATATCCCAGAGGAGATCCAGGATTCAGCTGGAGCGAGAAGGGAAAGGGAGCACTCAAGAAAGAGATGGGAGACATAGAGGATTTCACTGGTGATGAACAATGAATTCCATTAGTCTCAATGTGGAGATATGAGGAGCTTGGTGCTCCTCCTTAACGAGGGTGATGGAACAGAGTTCTCCTATGGGAAACCAGGTGTTTCTCTTGATCCTAGTTAATGGAGGACTGAAGTGATGGTGTTCTGAGGTACCAGATTTAAGAGCACACTCTTGAGTAAGCATGGTACAGGGCTCATTAAATGCCCAGGACCCCTGCTTGAGCTCTGTGTATGGAACTGAATGAACATTTCTGGTACCTGGGAATGCTGTGACTCTCACTAAGAAATCTGATGAAAGATTTTGGTACTCATAATTTGGTCAAATGACCTAAGCACAGCCTTTAGACACTCTCACCTTTGAATAGTGGAGTAGTGACACAAAGGCTCAGGGTCACATGGAACTCATCTACAAAAATCTCAAGTATGGCAATCAGTATTCAGCACAATCAGTTTTGATAGGGCAATATGTGACCATTGGTGACAGATTCTATCATAATTTTACAACAGACTTTGGAATTTCACTGTTTGGCCTCCCTTGACTCCCACGTGAGCTACATGCACCAAACTTCCAATAGAAACATTTCCTACCAACTCTTATTATAAATTCCTTTTCTGCTTAAATAAATCAAGCCAAGCTTCTGATATTTTGCAGCCAAGAATATAAGTAGTACCCTTGGACATGAATGAGATCTAGCTGGCTTCCAAGCGTGTGTGTTTTCATTAAAGAACCACACTCTAGTCCTTTCCACCAGGAAAGTGTACATTCTTATTTCTAGAACTCTTGGAGCTTTCCCATGGCAGTGATCCTGACAGAGTTTACTGATCATCTGAAATTCTCTTCCACCTCAAGCACCAATTACACCATTTGTGTTCAGCAGCTATTTCTTAAAAGCAGTAATTCCTGGATGGAATTGTGTATAAAAAACAACATTCAGTGAAAGCTTCACATAATATAAGCATTTATTCAATGTTTCACATAATGTAAGCATTTACTCAATGCTGCTAACAAACAATCCTGCTGGTCCTTATACCTGAGAAGTCAGTCTTAGAATTTTTCAAAATAAGAAAATTACATGGACCAATATTTTGATGTAGATGTGACATTTCTGACTTCAAATTAAATCATCAAATGATTCACCAAACTTGAATCTTGTGGTTTTTCAATTGGTTAGCACAATCTGTTATCCCAAATTAAATTTCTAAAGGAGTATGTCTTTGAATATTATATACTTTGTAGCTGACAGGGACACTATCTAATTAGCTATTTATATGCAAAGCAGAGGAAAGGATAATTAGAGATATGGATTATACAAAAGCAATCACACTGACAGAGGGCAAAAGAAACTGTGAACATACTGAATCAAATTTGTATATATGTTTCTACAGTTTATTATGTTTCATTTGTATTACATTACATTTATGCATCATTTAACATGTTATAAATGAAGTAATATCTTAATTCACTGATTGATAAACTAAATATAAATCTTATAACCTAAGCTATCTGTTGGACTACAAATATAATAAGCTTTAGTGGATGAAAAGGAATAAAGTCCTACATTTGGAAAATATCTTCTTAAGCTCCAACCACTAGTGCTCTTTTCTCTAGAGAAACAGGGGGTGGAGGGCAGATCAAGATATTTAGCTTTTTATCATTAATAGCCTAGTCAAAGTACCTGTCAAAAAAATTCTGGCTCATAGAATCTGTTCTAGTTATCTATCATTGCATAGAAAACCACCCAAAATCTTTTTGAAGTAAAAAGACAAATATTTTACTATGCTCACAATTTTGCAGGTCAGGAATTTGAGGACATAGAGAAGATAACTTATTTCTCTTCCAAGATAACTGGGACCTCGGCTGGGATGACTTAGGTGGTTCAAGTTTCCTTGGAGAGTTTGGCTAGAACCATATGTCAGAGGCTTCAGTTCTGGCTACCAACAGGTTTCTTTAGGTCTTCATGTTGCATCTGCTGGAGATGGAATGTCTAAAATGGCTTCTTCACACATGTGTCTTGTGCATAGGCTAGAATGGTTGGAAGAGTTGGAGTTGGAAGGGTATCTCTCTCTTTTTCCATGCATCCTCTCCCATAGAAAACTTGGGCTTTCTCACAACAAGACATTCTTAGGTTAAGTCTTACAACACAGTGGCTCTCCTCTTCAGTGGCAAACATCACCAAGAGACAGAATGAGGAAGCTGTCAGTTGTTAATACCTGACTAGGAAACCAGCGTGGCAACAACTCCACCATATTTTACTGGTCAAAGTATGCCAAGATTCAAGGAAAGGGGACATTGATTCCTCTCAATAAGGAAGAATGACATAGGATTTATGGCAATCTTTATTCTGTGAAAGAAGCTTGTATGCACTGTGATGATTTTCCAGAACCTAGAAGCTCTTAGCATGATATTGTGACAGGACTTCACATGGGCTTTCACTTACATGGCAGTTCCCTCTTCCACAACATGTCAGAAATGCAGTTCCAGCCAAGAAAGTGTTTGAGCAGAGGTTATTTTTAAAAATTTCTTTTATAGTTAGTCTCAGAATTTCATGTTTGAGCTCCCAGTTCGGCAGTGAGTTCAGCTTGGAACATATTGATCTCAAATGCTTCCTAAACCCTATTGAAATGATGGTAAAGAAGTTCAAAGGGGAATGCATTCATAAAAGTAGACATAAGGGAAGGAAAATCATTAGAGGAGCAGATAAGTTGAAGCACTTCTGAAATACGGAAAAGTGTATGGCATCTTATTAACCAACAAACTGAACAGAAATAGAATTAGCAGACAATATACTAAAGGAACAGTGCAGGTGGGGTGTGCGGAAGGCCGTAGGAAAGAAGTTAAGGAAAGTAGGATCAAGAATGGAGCCTGAGTGGTGACCCCCTTTATTCCTACATGTGTAGGTTTACTGGATGTTCCCAAGTTAAACTAAGAACTGCTCTTTAAAGATGAATGATTTGTCTAGCAACATTAAGGCTCTGTGCAGTAACCTTGCCCAAAGAAAGTTTGGACATTCGTCCCCTGCTCCTGGAGGCAATCTCTAAACCCTTGCTTTCCTGCCAGATAAAAGTACCTTTGTGTATCTGGGGACTTTGGGCCACACCAAATAGTCTTTAGTAATAATGTAATTTATGATAGGGGCCTTGGGCCACATAATACCAACCTTAACTTTGGAAGCACCGGAGCTAAGGTCTGCTACATCGTTGGTATGTAACTGACTCCCTCTAAGAAACCCCAAGGGTCAGATGAGTTTCCTAGCTTCACTCCATGCATATTGTCACACGTAGTTACTGGGAGAAATGACTATTCTCTACATGACTCCACTGGGAGAGAACAAGGGGAACCTCCACACCTGGTCTCTCATGGTCTCTCATAGACCTCCATACCTGGATACCCTTTCCCATTGCTGATTTCATTCTGTATTCTCTCACTGTAATAAACTATCACGATGAGTTTAACCACTTTCTGAGTTCTGTGAGTGCTAGCAAATCACTGAATCTAAGGGTGGACTTGGGGAATGCAGAAAAAATTTTTACCCTATTATATTTTTAAAATGTTATTTCCATGGACAAAGATTGGCTAATATTTAGAAGAGCACATGGCCACCCAAAATAGACAACTTCTCAGTTTCCCTTGGATTGAAATACAGTCAAGTTGTAAGGTTCTGGTCAAGGAGATATGCGCAGAAATGTGTGACAATCTACAGAAACCGTTATTAAGAAGCATCTGGTGAGGGGATGCATGGGTAACTCAGTGGGTTGAGCATCAGACTCTTGATTGCGGCTCAAGTCATGATCCTGGAGTCTGGGATGAAGCTCCATACCAGGCTCCGTGGTAATCATGGAGCCTGATTAAGATTCTCTCTCTTTCTCCCTCTGCTCCTGCCCCCGCCAACATGTGTATGCTCTCTAAAATAATTTTTTAATTAAAAAAAAAAGAAGCATTTGGTGAGTACTTTATGCCCCTTTTTACTGCATGTTTCCTGCTGCCAGAAACATGGATGCTGCCTTGGAACAAAAGAATGAAAGCCACACACCAGAGAAAGCAGGTGCAGGAAGTGGCCAGGGTCTTGTGAACTCAGTGGAGCAGAGCCTATAGAGGAGACCTACACTGCATAGCTCCAAACTTTTACATGACAGAGAAATAAGCTCTCATCTTTGGCCTAAGTCAAAGCAATTTTGAGGGACTCCTTGGTGGCTCAATCAGTTAAGCATCTGCCTTTGGCTTAGGCCATGGTCCCAGGGTCCTGAGATCAAGCCCTGTGAGGCGCTCCCTGCTTAGCAGGGAGCCTGCTTCTCCCTCTCTCTCTGCCCCCAGCCCTGCTTGTGCTCTCGCTCTCTTTCTCTCTCTCTCAAATAAATAAATAAATAAAATCTTTTTTTTTAAAAGTTATTTTGAGTTTTCTGCATATTCATTTAAAATTAATTTTAATACACATTCATTACTTTTGTTCAAAACAAATTTGTGCTCTGCCATTCCCTTTACATCCTATCTTCTCTAACTCCATGCTTCCTCTCTTCTTTTCCTTTTAAATAACTATATATTTTTTACCATCAGTATTTTCAGGAAGAGGTCTCTGATGAAGCACTATGGTTGTTTTGATAAAATAGTTTCGTCATGTGGAAAGAGCTCCTAGGTTATCTTCCTGTGCCTCCTTGGAGTAAAAGCAAAGTGAATATGCCACCTTCTAGCACATCATCGGTGTACTTAAGCAACAATATTTTGGCTCCTTTGAGAGGAAAAGGGCTACAAGATGTTATTACTGTCAGTAAATCCCTTAAGTTATTAGTACAATGAAAATGGAATTTCAGAAAACCGCCCAATATTAATAAAGCATTCCTCTTAGTCTTGCAGATGTGCGTAAGAACTTCTATTCCTTCCTGGGTTTGCATAATTATCATTATTTTTACTTCCTTGATATCATTAGGTAAAGGTATAATGTAAATGCAGAGTGTTTTCACAGACTGAGTTAAATGGGATGCTGAGAGAACCTGACAGCACCCTGGAGGGACATGACCAGATGTTTGTCATGCACATTCCTAATGCTATGGCCTGGCTTGAGACAAATGGTACAGGGGAGTTTGGGGGGGAGGGGCACCAAAAAACTTACATATTTTTCACATTAACCAAGACAACAAAATGCCTTAATCTCTAGCTACCTTTGCTCCCATGGCGGAATTATTTCATCCAGCTTCATTTCTGCAATTCCCAGCACAAATAAAATGCCTGTGCCCCTAAGCCAAGTGGGGAACCACGGACATGCTGATTAAGCATTACTGATTAACTGTACAATAAGTCATTTAAATTGCTGGTGCACAGATGGGCAACATTTATTTAATTGTTTCATAACCTGCACTGTAAAGGGAACTTGCTCATGCACCTTACGATTGAGAAACAATACTGCTGTTTCAGGGAAACAGGAACCGTCTTACCTTTTACATACGTGGTCATTATTCGAGTAAACTTGTAAAACTCCACTCTTCCCTCTTCGCAGCCATCACCTGCACCGTCATCTGATGCAGTAAGACCTCTGTCATGCCGAGGCGCAGAAAAAGAACCGACCGGGTTCAAAATGTCCTTCCTGTTATTTTGTTTGGACCCTTTCAAATTTTTGCTTTATATTTGTATTTGTTTGTCCATCAAATCATCTCAGCGGGAGCTATTATGTATTATGTATTGACCAAAAGTGCTTTAGGAACTGTAAGACATTCTTCAGAACCAGCTGAGGATGTAGTTAGGATAACATGTGTCATCTTTCAGCTCCGCTTCCCTTCAGACTCAGAGTCAACAACTTGAATAAGGACCCTTCACTCTTCCTTTTCCATCTGACAAAAAACAACAATGATTTAGAACCCAACTCCACAATCATTGAAATTGAGATTCAACAAATACTTCTTGAGCAACCAACAGGTACTGTGTTGGATGCTAATACCTGCTTCTTAAAGAAGACAAAATATAAGTTAATGTTACAGGTGAAGTAAGAAGTGGCTATCAGCCAGATTCTGGGGTCAGATTGCCTGGGTTCAAATCCTCCCTCTGACACTATCTGTGTGATGTGGGCAAGTACTTTACTCTCCATTTAAATGGGAATAATAGGGGCACCTGGGTGGCTCAGTATGTTAGGGCCTCTGCCTTCGGCTCAGGTCATGATCCCAGGGTCCTGGGATCGAGCCCTACATTGGGCTCTCTGCTCAGCGGGGAGCCCCCTTCCCCTCCTCTCTCTGCCTGCCTCTCTGTCTACTTGTGATCTCTGACTGTCAAATAAATAAATAAAATCTTAAAAAATAAATAAATAAATGGGAATAATAATAGGGACACCTGGGTGGCTCAGCTGGTTGAGCATCTGCCTTCAGCTCCGTTCGTGGTCTCAGAATCCTGGGATCGAGCCCCACATCTGGCTTCCTGCTCAGCAGGGAGTCTGCTTCTCCCTCTGCCTCTGCTCCTCTGCCTCCCCCTGCCTGTGCTCACTCTCCCTCTCTCTCTCTCTCGCTATCAAATAAATAAATACAATATTTTTTAAAATAAATAAATAAAATAAGTGGGAATAATAATAATAATGATAATGATATCCATGAAGGGGAGCAGAATATACTGTCCCAAAATATGCCTCTTTGGCATGTTATAGAACAACAATTCAGCAGAGTAAATTTGGAGATCTAACTGGCTTTATTCAATGATTCAGGCAGTATCTCTTCTAGTAAACAGACAGGAGCTCTGAGTAGTTGCACAAAATGGAAGGTTTTTATAGGCTGAAAGAAGGTGAGGCAAGGGAATTACTAGCAAAAGAAAAGAAAAGGATCCTTTCAAGCCAGGTCATCTCCTTTTGATGGAAGGGAACAGCAGAGGTCTTAATACGCAGATGGCCTCACTAGTTGTGCACCAGGAAATTTCAGATTGATTGTTTAAAGGTCACATTTCTGGGAGAGGCTGAAATTGCAATTAAGTATTGGTCTGCTGTCATGGGGGCAAGTGACTACATTTTGGGCCTGTCATTTCTAACAGGCATAAGGATTATTTTATGCTGATTATTCTTAAGAAACAGCAAACAAGGGAGAAGCTCTGAAAAACAAGAAGTCACCTTTTTCTAACACAAAAAGACATTTACATTTATAAGGTAAATCTCCATTTGTAAGCATGTAGTACCTTCCCATCTGCACTAGGAAGACTGACTAAATATCTAGAAACTCATATGGAGAAAGCAACAACTTTAATCTGTGTAACAACCTCACTCTTATTCGGTGTGCTTTTCCTGGTAACTTCTCATAACTAACCTTCTGCCACATCCCAACATCTTTTGTCTTTAGCTAGAGATGTTTTTTTAAGGTGATGGCTTAAGGTATTTCAGAGTTACTCAGTATTCCTGGATCTCTTCCATGTATACAGGAGAAATGCATGTTACTAAACATGTATTTTTCTCCTGTTAATCTATCTTTTACTATAGGGGATGTCTCAGACAAGAACCCAAAAGGGTAGAGAACAAAATATTTTTCCTCCTCTATACCTGTTATGGAGTGAATCGCGTTCTTCAAAAAAGATCTGTTGAAGCCCTAGGCCCCAGTACCTCCAAATATGACCTTATTTGGAAAGAGGGTCTTTACAAAGATAATCAAGTTAAAATGAGGTTATTCATATGGGCTAGTCCATGTTACTGTTCTGCAACTTGTTACTTTAATTTATCAACAGCAAGACCCCAAAACCTGACCTTTACGGCTCACCAGCTTATAGTCACTAACCTTTGTCTTATATTTTTCCTTGAGCTCTTTGTGGCTTATGTGTTAAGTCAGGCAAATTAAATCCAAAACCACCCCACAGGTGATAGCATGTGCTCTGACAAGACCTCCAGCCTGCCCAGACCAAATTAAGCCTGACTTATGTCTGTGTAGATGGACCATGGAGTGGCCTCTGGAATGACCTACATTTCCTTCACCAATACTAAAATCTCCACCCCCAAGGAGGAGTCTCGGCCTCATTTGCATAATATACAATGTATGGATAGGCATGTTTCCTTAAGGTAAATGCACTATTTCATGCCCCCCACTATGTATGTAGGATGGGAAGGTTTCCTTATATAAATGTTTACCCTAACCCTAAACAAAGGTACCCATTCACCCTCTCTTGGGAAGTCAAGGCACTGGAAGCTATTTCCTATGATCTCCTTATTTGCTGCAAATAAAATTTCCTTTGTGTGATAACTCTACCTGGTGTATGTTTGATTCACAATGGAGTGAACTCAGATTGATTCAGTTACAAAATCAGTAGGTGTTGGATATCTTTGGGGCATTGAATGAATTTATTTTAATATCTACCTTATACGGATACATTTAGGATTATGTGGTAATGCACACAAAAGGTTTAGGTTACAGTCTAAGCATTTAGTAAACATTCAAAAAAATACATTATTAGTTATTTGTATTGTTATAAAATGGAGGGCAACATTTTAAAGGCATAGTACCAGAAAACTGCTTTGAGATGATGGAATATTTCTGTATTTTGATTGTAGTGATGGTGATAGTTAATTATATGTGTTGACTTGGGTAGGCCCAGATATTTGATCAAACGTGATTCTGTACATTTCTGTGGGATGTTTTCGGGTGAGATTAATACATATTATGGACTTTGAGTGAAACAGATTCCCCTCCACTATGTGAGTAGGCCTCATACATCAACTAAAGACCTGAAGAGAACAAAGAACTGACTTCCAAAACCAGGAGAGAAGTCTGCCATCAGAGAGATGGCCTTTGGACTTGAACTATAATGTGAACTTGAACACGTAACTCTCCCTGTGGTCTTCATAATCACATGAGCCAACTCCTTAAATCTTTACACACACACACACACACACACACACACACTATTGGTTCTGTTTCTCTGGAGATCCCTGATTACTAACCTGTGTATGGGATGTTTTTTCATAGAATTATACACCAAAAAAAGAAAAAATATATATTTGGGTGAATTAAAGAATTGGTGAAATCTGAATAAGTTTCTTAGTTAACAGTTTTGCAGCCACATGTATTTCTTGGTTTCGATAATGCAGTACGGTCATAAAAGATGTTATCATTGGGGGAAGCTGTGGGAAGGACACATGGGAACTTTTTTGTCCTACTTCTACTATATCTTATGAGTCTATAATTATTTCAAAATTAAAAATTAAAAAAATACATAAATGTGGTCATGTCTTGGTCACAGACCTATCTCAAAGTCACCTAACAGTATAGAGATCAGGGGCACACACAACAGAAAACACGAGTATGTTTGGGGTATCGAAGAATAGAGAAAACCTTGCCTTACCTCTTAGGAAGAACCCAAAATTATGGAAAGCTGGCCTAATACCCCTACCATTGGTAGTTTATGGATTAACATCTACTGTTCACCTGACACTTGCTCTTGGTTGGACCCTTCCCTAGATTCCTGAAGGACCATGTACCCTAGACCTTTTTCTAATATAAAGGCCTACCCCAAGCAACAACGGACTCATCTTCCTTTTCTTTCTCAGTCTCCCAGACATTCAATCTGCTGTTTTCTACCTGTCACCTACACTATTCAGTAAACTCTGTCTCTACTTTGTCCAGCTCATGTTTGATTTCTATCCTGCATGAAGTCACGGATCCTCTTGGCTAGTCATGTGGGACCCTCCCCTGGGTTCTCAGGCCCAGACTGCCTGCCTCAATCAGAAATTCACATCACTGCATGAAAGAACTATAATGCTCCTAGTTTCTCCCTATTTGTTTCTTTTGACTATCTAAAATGTCCAAAGTAATAAATGGGTGGAAGAAGAAATCTGGGAGTTAGGATATTTCAGGTTGAGATTCAAGTATGGGAAATGAGTCTATTTTATTCTATTACTTTTACTTTAAATCCTGGGCAAAACTATAGCTATAAACAAGAAATCTACTTCAGTTAGGAGCTTACAAAGAATGTGCCTTCTCCAAACTTTCTGGCCTGAAGTTGAGGCTCAAAATAGATTCCTCAGATGCCTGGTAAGTTGGGTCTATTTTCAAGGCCTTAGTTTCCTTTTCTTGGTTAAAAACAAAACAAAACAAAAACACACCAAAGGCAAACAAACAAAACTTTACATCCAGATAGTTTTTAAAGAAAAAGAGTGTGTGCATTTCAGAGGAAGAGGGAGAGCTTCTTATAGTTGTATGAGGCAGAGTATGACCTGAGAAGAAAGTCTTTTCCTGAGATTTATTTTTCTTCTTCATTCTGTATAAGGAAAGGTCCCATTGTAGTCCCTTTCACATTTTTCCCCCCGAAACATAACGCAAATATTTTGGGAGAAAATGTTTGCCTAGCTCTGTGATGTCACAACCCAAATGGTCTAATTCTACTGCCATTATTGAGGCTCAAGCTCAGGCAAAAGTATCCTCTGTAATTAAGAAAAAATATCTATTATGAGACACAATGCACATTCCTCACTGAGAGTCTGCTTCAGTTGCAAAAAGGCAGCCCCAGCAGGTGTAGTGAAGGAGCCTGTATTAACTGGCTTGCTTGATCCCTTCCAATAAAGAAGTTAGTCTCTAGGGAAGGTGTAGAGGGTTAGAAGCTTTGCTTTCAATCACCATGGCCTAATCCCAGATTGCCTCTATTCAAATCTGCCTTTGTAATTGAAATTGTGGCTTTAAAATAGTAGTGGGGATTTATTGAAAAGTGTTTCCAAAAAAGCCAAAATGCCCAGGTGACCTAGTCAGCCTAATATGGTCTAGAACTGTAAATCTGGGAGTGTAGAAAAGAAAGACCGAAATCAGAGGTGAGTCCTAGATAAGAAAAGCATGGAAGATTTTTTTTTTCCAGATGCCAAAAGCAACTAGACTCTTCAATAGCTTCAACTGAATATACAAAAAATAGGAGAATTGAGCTGTGTGGTGACGTGATCCAATCATGCACTTGGTATATCATCTTTGATTCTTTGTTACAGTTTAATGTTAATGCATGTTATAAGAGTGAAACCATAGCCCCAGTGGAAGAAAAGCATATCTGAGATGACTGCTGCATTCTAATCATATTTCACAGAGAAATCTATGCCTCCTATTCTTTTCTTCAGCTTTTGTGTTGGCTTTATCTGATTCTTTGTTCACTGAGGATAGCTTATGACAACTACCAAAATTAGCTGAACACGTAAGACGTACCTAGTCCATCCCTGAGTTTCATCCTGGACAGTCAAATAAGTGCTTACCCTGTATGCGTGGTCTCGCTGTAATTGACTCTGAGTGTAAACTACCTAAGGTCTGCTGCTCCGTGAGTTTCAGGGAGAGACTGCACCAACTGGAGGTGTCACACACAGGAAACTTTATTTGCAGCAAATAAAGAGATCATGGGGAATAACTTCCAAAGCTGTGACTTTTCAAGTGGGAGTGAGTGGGTTTCTTTTATTTAGGGCAAGGATGAACATTCAGAAAGAATTTCGTCATCATCTGGAGAGGAGGATAGAAGATCATGCAGGCATCTTAAGGAAACATGCCTATAAATTGTATGTTATGTTAATTAGATTTATGTTCCAGCTTGGGTGGAGATTTTAACGTTTTAAGGAAGCGGACGTAACTGCCAGGCAAGCAGAAGGGGCTATGGGCCTGCTCTGAGAAGCACCGGTTGGAGGGGGGCTTGGGTTCACTACCTCAGGTAAGGAATGAAGGACCTTGCTTACCTTTGAAGTAGCCCTGGGAGTTTTACCACTGATTTATTGTCTCTGATATGGTTAGGCAATTTCCAGGCCTGGTGGAGACTGTTAGTTTTTGCATTCCCTGTTCCCTTAAAATCCTTTTGCATTTCTCTGTAATTTTGACACCGCCTAGGAAGTTCTGCAAGAAATGTTCTGGGACAAGTAGAGCCCATAGGCACAGATCATGGAAAATAGCTGGGGTCCTAAAATGACTTGTCTTTCTTTTCCTGGGGACACCTAACTCTTTCTGCTTACCAAAATAATACATACAGGAGCTATTTTCTTTCAGCCTACCCTAGCACTGAACTCAGTTTGCTGCTATTCGACATTTTATCTTAGGAACGGGAACATGTCAGTGCTATTAAAATAAATTCCTGCTTTCCATTAATTGGCGACTCATTTTATCAATACCATGTCTATTGCTTTTTACTCAACCGAAGACAGGTTTACATGGAAATTTTCAGCTTCTTTTCTACATTGCAGCCATCTTTGCCAACAATCAAACTGGGAAGAAAACCAAACTTTTTTTTTTTTTAATTTCTTTTCAGCGTAACAGAATTCATTGTTTTTGCACCACACCCAGTGCTCCATGCAATATGTGCCCTCCTTAATACCCACCACCTGGCTCCCCCAACCTCTCACCCCCCACCCCTTCAAAACCCTCAATTATCATATGGTTTCACTTATTTGTAGAGCATAACAAATAACATGGAGGACATAGGGAGATGGAGAGGAGAAGGGAGTTGAGGGAAATTGGAAGGGGAGGTGAACCATGAGAGACTATGGACTCTGAAAGACCAAACTTTTTGACAATTTACACCGCAGCAGCCTCCGAACTTCATATACATTAGCCTATTTTACATTCCCATCAAATCTGCACTCCTCATATACAGCTTTCTACGGCTGAGGCGTATTACTCACTCTACCCTTAGGGTCACACCCTGAAAGATACTAATGCTAAAAATTACACTCTCTTGGGTATAATTAACTCAAGAACCCTCTTCTTCATTCACACACACTTATCCTGACCACTTATTTAGGCAAGGCAACCCACTAAAATGCTCTTTTGACATCTTGTAGGTAACGGATACATCAATCCCTCCATTCTCTCTGTAGCCCAGTGCTTCTCAACTAGGGGAAGATTTTTCCCCCAAAAGCTTAGCTCTCAATGTTGGCAGATGTTTTCGGTTATAATCTCTGGGGGATGTCACATTGTTCTCTAGTAGGCAGAGGCCAGGGGGACTGCTAAACATCCTACACAGGATATACAGAAGGTCTCACCAAAAAGAATTATCTGGTCTCAAATGTCAACAGTGCCAAGGTTGAGACACCCTGCATTTTCTTTATTTTTTCATTTTTTTAAAGATTTTATTTATTTATTTGACAGACAGAGATCACAAGCAGGCAGAGCGGCAGGCAGAGAGAGGGGAAGCAGGCTCCCTACTGAGCAGAGAGCCCTATGCGGGGCTCGATCCCAGGACCCTGAGATCATGACCTGAGCCGAAGGCAGAGGCTTAACCCACTGAGCCACCCAGGCGCCCTTTTTTTCATTTTTAAAGACTTTTTAAAATTAATTAATTTTTAGAGAGAGAGAAAGACAGACAGACAGCCTGAGCAGAGGGAGGAGCAGAGGGATAGGGACAAGCAGACTCTGCGCTGAGTGTGGAGCCCCACACAGGGCTCAATCATGACCTGAGCAGAAACCAAGAGTCAGACACTCAACCAACTGAGCCACCCAGGTGCCCCCAAGAAACCCTGCATTTTAGTCCCCTCTGTCTTCAGTTTCTTCCTCTTCCATTGTAGACTCAACAATCCATCACAACATCACTATTTCACAAATATCCTTAATTATTTTGTACACAATCACTTTCTATCACCACTCTTTGGAAAACTCTCAATCTTGTGTTGACTGATGACTCTCTAAAAAGACCACGCGAATCACCTGTTAGTTGAGCAAAACTATGTCTCTTTAGATTACTGAATCCAGGAGGAATACCAATTTGAGAAGGTACTAACAGCATCTCAGAAAAGAGAACTTAGGAAAAGATATTTGTGGGGTTTTATGCCTACACCGCGTGATCTTAGGGCAAGGGTTAAAAGGGAAATAATTGGGAATGGCAGAATTCATGACATACTAGGTTTGGATTGGTGGACATAGTAATATGACTGAAGTGAGTATTGTTAAGCAAGTGGCTAGTCTTGGTAAGTAAGCTATTTTAGTTGTATCATCAAAACTAGTTCTCTAAAAGCAAGTATTTCTTGAAATTTGTTTCGAGAATTAAGTTAGTGGTTTGTTTTTTGGTTTCTGATTTTTGATTTTGATATTTTTGCCCTGGTCTCAGTGTTGCTTAACACAGAGACAGGAAAATATTCTTTATATGAGAACTGATTAACATAGAAAGAGAAAAGTATGTTGGCTTACTGACCTCACAGAATTTAACGCCTGGGCTTTTCTTTGCTTCAACTAAGCAGCTCAGTACTGAGGAAGAAAGTCAGACAACCGGGCAGTTTGGAATCGCTATAAATTTATAATTGTCAATTCCAGTAGCCACAAAACACTTCCCAGCAATCTTATTATGTTTGGCTAGTAAGCTTATTCTCCCATTGTTAATAATTTCATTTCTCCACCAGGTTTTCTTTCATGTCATTGCCAAAAGCCTCTCTCAGGTGATGAATTTGCTTTGAATGTCACAGAAAAAATACAACCTATCAGAGGGGAACTCTACCATTTTTTCTCCCCCATGGACTGCATTTCAGGTCATGTGACTCTACAGCTAGTCATGCTTGTCTACTTTTAATTCCTGAAACGTGGCTTCCTCTTTCCTGCCTCAAGATCTTCACACATGCTGTTGCCTCTGTCTGGAAAATTTTTCTCACCATTTTTTAATCTAATTTAAACATTTTTATCCTTTGAGTCTCCATTTAATCACCATTTTCACCAGTAAGTATCTTTTCTTACCTCCCAGTCCATCTCAATTCTATTCTTCCATTAATAATTCTTGTACTATTATTTTTCTTGATCTATAATCATCAACATTTATAATCAGAATTTTGTGATTGTTTCATATGAGGAACCATAACCTCTTTGTTTTTACCACAGTGGACTCTTATCATTTATAGTGTCAAATACAGTAGACGTTCAGTAAGTGCTTTGATGAATGACTGGTTGACTAGATTGAAAATGAAACTTGCTCAGAGAGGCTAAATAACTCGCCCATGGTAGAATGTCCAGCAATGACCAGACCTGGGAATGAACTCACAATTTGTCTAACCCCAAACCATGCCATTTCCTTTATATGGCATTACCATTATGAAAACAGAATTGAGGTGAGTTTTTTTTTTTTCTCTTCATCTCCTATGTTCTCATTTTTTTCTTACTCTGTTTCCTTCTCTATATCAATATTCATCTAAGTTTCTTTCTTTTTTCCTTGCTGGCTTTTCTGATCCATTTAGTCTTAAAATATGGGCATTTTTGCTTCTTCAGTCCCATACAGTTCTGAATACAGTTTGAACATGTACATCAAAGTTTTCACTTCATTTTTAAAGTTTTATCTCTTAGTTACCAAGTCTTTCTTAGCTTTGAATTCCATGAACTTCTAAAGGTCATAACTGGTCTTTGATCTAATAGAATACTATGTTACTACTTGTGGCAGGCTTGAGATGTGCCACTCAGATCTCTCTTCAAGAAAGAACTTGTCATTCTCCTGCAGGGAATGGAGTCAGCTGGCAGCCTTCAGCTATTAGCACCTTCAAGAACTGTCTCAGCTTTTAATCCAAGCCTACACTCTTCCCAGGCAGTCCTCAGCCAATAACCAAGCACCATTCCTCCAAAGCCAGAATCCTTTTCCAGGCCATCTTTGTTCTAGAACTGTCCAGTGGGTCGGCCGACACTGTCATATCTGCATTTGAAGCTGAGGCTCTCCCTTAGTCTCACTTCTTGTCAGCCTTCTTTCTGCAGGTTTCAGATCTGCTTTATGATTGCAAGTCATTTGCCATCATGCGAATCATTGATTCTACTCAAAATCATTGAAACACTCGAGGTGTTTGTGGAGCACCTGTGTATAAAGGGAGTAGTCCCAATTTGCTCTAAGGGCTTACTGTATGCAGAACATACTATATATGCCAGCTTGCTGAATCTTAAAATAACTTAAGAGGTAGGTACTAGTCTCATTTTAGAAACAGGAAACCTGAAACTTAAAGAGGCTAAGTACTGTGCCAAATTTCACCCAGGAACCCACTAGCAGAGTTATGAATGAAACGCAAATCTGTCTGACTCAAAATCCTGGACTCTGGCTATTATATACCTGATCCCTTATGGTAAGGTTAGGATCTTAGTTGCTATAAATGATACAAGATATGCAAGATACTCTTTGCCCTCAAGCATTTGTAAGACTTCTAGTTCTAAAAGTGTATGATTCTGTGAAATATGAATTAAATGCTCTATTGTGGATAAGACCCAGAAAACTGTAAAAAAAAACCCATGTAAAATACAATGCCCATTGCTGTATCATTGTTACAGCTAGACCTGGCTATACTATAGCCCAGATTTTAAATTGAATGTCAAATTTAATTTGCCTGAGGAAGCCTGCAGCTCAAAGTCTATCTCAGATCACAGAGCTAGACCTGACAGCTGTCTGATGAATCAACCGACAAAAGAGGTTAGGGGAGTAGATGATAAATCACCATTTAGAGCATCTTTGCCTCACACTTCCCTCATCGCCTAAACAGCTCACTATCCCATCTGAAAGGATTTCGTCTTTATAAAAACATCAATGAAAATGTACCATTTCAGAAGATGAAAAAAGTACAGCCTACTGATTTCTGTTACCATAAATTCCCATTACCATTTCCTCATCTTCCCAAGTATTAATTTCCAAGGTTTAACTATAGTCTTATGTTTAAGAGGAAGGCCAACCTAATGATCTAGGCTTCATTGATCTCTCTTTCTCCTTTTCTTTTTTTCTTTTTTATTTTTTTTAAATTAACATATAGTGTATTATTAGTTTCAGGTGAGGGGTTTAGTGATTCATCAGTCACAGTGCTCATTATGTCATGAGCCTTCCTTAATGCCCATCACCTAGTTCCTCACCAGCAACCCTCGGGTTGGTTTCTATAATTAAAAGTCTCATATGGTTTGTCTCCCTTTCTGATTTTGCCTTATTTTATTTTTCCTTCCCTTCCCCTATGTTCATCTGTTTTGTTTCTTAAATTCCACATATGAGTGAAATCATACAATATTTGTCTTTCTCTGATGATCTTTTTCTGAATCCAGAACTACTTATAATTTGGTAAGAAATTCTGACATTTTATTTTTTCCTTCTTTTATTCAACCCACATTTATTGACTAACGACCATGGCAAAGCTTTAGTAGTCACTGTGAGAGACAAATAGACAAAGGTCTCCATCTTTGGAACTTGAATTTGGATTTAGATTGGATTTAGATTCAACCTCACCAGTTCCTAGATGAATAAATTTAGACTGTCTTTCTATCCAATATTTCTTGACCTATAAAAGACAGTGTACAATAAAACAAGTAACTATCAGGGTCAAATGAAATAACATAAAATATTTTTTTCTAAAATGTAACTTTCATGCAGTTCTTCATTGTTGATGATAGTATTATTAAATTATTATAAGGCAGGGGTGCCTGGGTGGCTCAGTGGGTTAAAGCCTCTACCTTCGGCTCAGGTCATGATCCCAGGGTCCTGGGATCAAGCCCCACATTGGGCTCTCTGCTCAGCGGGGAGCCTGCTTTCCTTCCTCTCTCTCTGCCTGCCTCTCTGCCTACTTGTGATCTCTGTCTGTCAAATAAATAAATAAAATCTTTAAAAAAATTATTATAAGGCAAAGGAAAATATGACATGGTGTAAGAATGGGTTGCGTCCCTAACCAGCCGACACTGCATACCTGACTCGAGATGAGAGAAACTAGCTAAAACCTGGAAAACAACTTAATCATACACTACCAGGGCAGTTAGGCAGGGGTGCCACAGGGACCAAATGTTAAAGAAAAACAAGGCTATACCCACCTTGAGTCTAGCCCTGACATAAGTGCAGCCATCTTGATGTTCCAGATTATCACAAAATATTTCCTGGGTTCTGACCTACTCAGGTTAGCACTTTAAACAGTCCCTCTCTCCTTTAATGATTGATTTAAACCCCTGGACTCAGCTGCCTCTGTCTTTCATAACTCCCCTACATATTCCCCAACTGACCAATGTTGACCTGAGTAGGTAGGGACAACTCTACGCCCCTATTCAGCAGGAAGAAGTTACAGAAGATGAGACCTTCCACCTTCAACAACCTTAAAGATTTAAGGGTCAAAATTGTTCAGAGGGAAATGTGGAGGCCGAGAAAATTAAGGCCATCCCACTTGAAGTTTAGCTGATGTGGGAAACAGAGGCAGAAGAAAATCATTAAAATTCCTTACCTACTGACAAGCCTTTTAAATAGACAGAGTGGCTCTCCCCTGGGGACTCAACTGCCCTCACCTTGAGGTTTTGCTAAGGACAATCCTAGCCTGACCGACCCCCTGCTCCAACAGGTCTGACCAGGATCCTGTAAGTCTACTTTAGGAAACTTTATCTCTAAACCACCAAGATAGTGTCGAGAATCATTCCCAAGCATACTGGTAATAAATAACCTTTCTCCCAACAATCGCTAGCCCCTCAAGGTCCTGGAGATCTTGCTTCAAGAAATCCTTGGAGACTTACATCATCCATAATCGCCTTTGTCCTCACCCGCCACCGAGCCCACCCCTGCCCTGCCTTTAAAAGCTCTGACTGTAATCTGGTTCGGAATCGAAGTCCTTGTTGAAACCCGCTGTGCCAGGCAGATACTTGGAGATACTTGGACCCCAGCTAGCTGGAAATAAACCTCGCTGTGTGACTTGCATCATCGAGAGTGTTCTCTGTCTATTTGAGGAGTGGTTGGCTCCGTATCCTAACAATGGTAGAGATGGAAGTAGAGTGTTCTTTGAGTATAGCTGATGGATTGTGGAAAGAGTACTTAAGCTGGTAACAATAAGTAAGATGTGGGTTTTGGAGAAGGCAAAGATGGGCAATAAAGATTGAGAGAATATTATAAACAAATGCAAGGCTACATAAGAATGTGTGGCATATTTAAAAGAGAGTAAGTAGTCTTTTGGGTCTGAATTATTTTATGCAGCGATGGCTATACTAAGAAATAAGATTTGAAAGGTAGGACAGAGCCCTCTCATGGACAGCCTTGACTGTTTAGGTAACAAATGTGAACTTTCTTTTGTAGGGATGTTCTTGTAGTGGACATCTGTTCAGTCCTGTTTTCATTATCTTTTATTCGTATTTTGTCTGTTCAGCATCCTTTCCTTATGCCCTGCTCTGCTGGCGAGATTTTTATCATGCAACCTCACCTGCTAATACCAAGAGTGGTCAGGCAACTCAAGCTAAATCAAGGTGGCCAGAGAGGGTGTAGGGGAGGAAGGCTATAAATTTGCATCCTGAACCAAGCCTGAGAGGCACTATGATTGGAACTGAGTAATTCAAAGGCAGTATTCTACAGAAGTCCTGACTCTTGGGTCTCCACAGCGACCCTTACTCTTGCTCTCTCTGAGGTCGGATTAATCAGTTTCTGTTTTGATACCACATTACTGCTAACGTTACCCAGAATCACTTCCTATTGCTGGCCACCACACATTTCTGCTACAGCAATGATGATTTTTGAGGGGAGTCATATGATCTAGTTTATAGGTATTATGCATAGGATAAATGATGACTTCAGATAAAGGTTCAAATTAAGAAATTATTATAATATTAATGAGGATCCACAATTACTCCAAAACGTTCATTCTAGATTAATCTTCCTGAAGCACACGTCTGTCCCCGACTCTTCCTGGCTTAAAATTCATTCAGAAAACACACTACCTACAGAAAAATAAAGAATCTTTTAACATGGTATGTAAGTTCCTCTAATCTGGGCATAAAGTTCATTTCCAACAGTACTTCATTACTCCTTTTTAGGTATACTAATTTCAGGTCTCTGAAAGTACCATTCCTTAAACTTTTGATTTTTTTGTCTAAAGACCTTATTGATTTTCCAGAGACATGTCCCTTAGCAATGACAATAGAGCCCTGGAAAAAGAGTCAAGGGAGAAAGTCCATTTTGCTCTCCAGCAATAGGATATAAACATTATACTCTTGGTCTGCCCATTTGTGTCTTTCCGAATAGCATCTGCGTATTTATTAGCAAGCCAGGCACCTTGGAGGAACACTGACATTATCATGTTAATGTCTTAGAAGGTAAAACAGTTGACTTTGTTCTGTTCTGAAGGTGTTGCCCTTTTTATTTAATGGCAGGCCTTCTCCACGAGCCATGAGGATTACCTCCGTAAATCTTATTAACAGTGATGGGAGCTG
Source organism: Mellivora capensis (assembly GCA_004024625.1). Lineage (NCBI taxonomy): Eukaryota > Metazoa > Chordata > Mammalia > Carnivora > Mustelidae > Mellivora > Mellivora capensis. The sequence continues at coordinate 54,950 of PISX010007811.1, forward strand.
TGCTGCTAATCAGCTGTGAGGCTCTGGAATGGCTCCCTTGGTGCCCTCCTGGTGGGCCTGGAGCGTAAAGGAGAGGGATGCCACCTGGTTAGTTGTGTGGCCAGGCTCTGGGAAAACATGGACAAGCAGCAGATACTGGCTAGTGTTAGCTGATGGAATTTACTGAGCACTTAGTGTATGCATAGGCTTTAGAGTTTCCAGAAATTGAAGAGAGAATGTGTCCTGTGACTAAATGAAGATTTAGAACATGTACGTAAAAAGAGAAAGTGAATTAGGATCTAAGAGAAAGCAGCCTAGCAGCCAAGACAAGCAATGGGTAAGGCAAATGAAGATCACTGTGGAAATGTCATTCTCTTCACCCATCCTTTTCCCTCCCTGGCCCCCGTTAATAGGGGAAGTAATCTTCTAGTACACACTGCTATCACTCCATACTTTATCTCTTAATGCTTGTCATCCTGATGTCTAATTAACGTTTCCTTGCCTATCTTCTCCACTGGGCTCTGGGCTCCAACCCAATCTGTAGCTATAACCCACCCCTTCATGAGTTACTTGGCACCAAGTAAAAGTTTGATTGTGAAACACTGAATATGGAAATTGATGTTGTTTGTTGTTAGAATCATATCTATTGTAAGGGAAGGTTAAGAGGTAAAATTGTGGCATATGGTTTAACAGTGGACCCTCACAGATCAACATTTTATGTTAACGTTTTTCAGTAGCATTTGGCCCCTGAAGTTCCATTTCATAAGGTAAAGGAAGACATCTCCTCCCTTCCCAGACCATTAGCACATGTTCATGTAAATCAGCTGCAATTATTAAAATTAAACCTTCTACACATTATGCTTTTAACGTTAAAAATCTCCCAAGTGCTAAAATGTTTGAGAGACTATATATTACTAAAAAGAACACAGGGAGTTGTTGTTGTTTTTTTTTAAAGATTTTATTTATTTATTTGACAGACAGAGATTACAAGTAGGCAAGAGAGGCAGGCAGGGAGAGAGGAGGAAGGAGGCTCTCCGAGGAACAGAGAGCCTGATGTGGGGCTCGATCCCAGGACCCTGGAATCATGACCTGTGCCAAAAGCAGAGGCTTTAACCCACTGAGCCACCCAGGCGCCCCAACACAGGGAGTTTTAATACAGCATCTCCATGCCCAGATTTTTTAAAAAGATTTATTTATTTATCTGAGAGAGAGTGCAGGGGGAGGGACAGCAAGGGAGAGAGAGTCTCAGCCAGAATCCAATGAGGGGCTCTATCTCATGACCTTGAGATCATGACCTGAGCCACAACCAAGAGTCAGACAGTCAACCTGTACTACCTAGGCACCCCTCCATGCCCAGATTTTTTAACAAAACAAATAATATAAAAAATAAGAAATAAATATGAAAGTAAATAATATGAAAGTCAATAGCACCTCTAAGTGGTCTTGCTAATGATTCTGGTTCTCAGATAGTGGTGTGCACTGTGTGCATGTGAACGCATATGCACCCATGCATGGGTATATTCTTTTTTTTTTAATTTTATTTATTTATTTGACAGAGAGAGATCACCGTAGACAGAGAGGCAGGCAGAGAGAGAGGGAAGCAGACTCCCCGCTGAGCAGAAAGCCCGATGCGGGGCTCGATCCCAGGACCCTGAGACCATGACCTGAGCCGAAGGCAGCGGCTTAACCCACTGAGCCACCCAGGAGCCCCTGAAAGGGTATATTCTTGATCTCATCACCAGTAGTCTTGGAACAATAAAAGAACTGCAAGGTCTGTGAAATCTACAGCTATTTAAAGCACTCAGACCACCCTACATTTCAATGCAAAAATTTAAGATCTATTTATTGGGTACCACCCACCTACAAAGCACCCAAAATGCAATATGGTTCCTGCATTCTAGAAACTTACAGTACAGTGAGGAAACACATGCACAAGAAATGTCAGTATCACTTAGAAGACAGCAAGTGCAATGTTGGAATTGTGCCTTGGGTGCCGTAGAGACACAAAAAAGAAGTGCTTCGGTTTTTTTGTCCATGTGTATGTGTGTATGTGCTTTTGTTTCTGCAGAAGAGGGAAGCAAAAGATTTTATAAAACTGAAACTGAAAGACAGTAAGATTTAGTGAACCCAGTAAGGTAGGTAGAGAGTCATTTCTAGCATCATGAAGACATGCGCCAAAATAGTGTCCTGTGAATGAATATCCCTATTCATTTTCAATGCATTCTGTTAAGGAAGAGATGGCAGAGCGCGGCAGGGACAAGGGGAGGATAAAACTGGATGAGCTGGCAGACCTCTGTCAATGAGAGGACCGCATGCCGTGTTAGTAAGCTCACACTGCTTCCAACTGGTCAGAGGGGTTCTCCCCGTGTTTGTGCTCTGAGGTGAAACACATGATTGTCCATGCAGTTAGTCAGCAGTGTGTAATGGACAGGGTGTAGAGAGAATTTGTGTAGTTTCAGAAAAGGGACCTTTATAGGCCTTCTCCTTAGCTCACTGCATATGCTTCAATAACATTAATAGCTAATGTTTATTTAGTACTTACTATGTGCTAGACACAAGTTTAAACACTTCATATGCATTTATTTATTTATTTATTTATTTATTTATTTATTTTTAAAGATGATTTGTTTGAGAGAGAGCCCTTGCAAGTGGGGGAAGGGCAGAGGGAGGGAGGGAGAGAGAGAGAAGCAGAGAGAATCCTTGCAGACTCCCTACTGAGTGCCCGGCTTGATGCAGGGCTTGGTCTCAGGACCCTGAGATCATGATCTGAGACCAAAATTAAGAGTTGGCTGCTTAGCTGATGGAGTCACCCAAGCACCCCTTAAACACTTACATTCATTTAAATAAGAAACTGTATTTGTGTTTGAGCTGCCAAACCAAAATACCATAAGCTGTGTGGCTTTAAACAGAAATTTGTTTCTCACAGAAATAAGGAGGGTGGAGTCTAAGACCAAGATGCCAACAAGGCAGGTTTGACTCTGAGGCTTCTTGTCTTGGCATATAGGTGGCGGCCGTTTTGCTGTGTGCTTACACGATTTCTTCATTGTGTGGATGTGTGTATAGAGACAAAGAAAGCTATTTCTCTCTCTTACTTCTTATAAGGCCACCAATCCTATCAGATTAGGGCCCTACACCTATGACCTCATTTAACTGTGATTACCTTCTAATTGCTCTATTTGCAAACACAGTCCCATTGGAAATTGGATCTTCCACAGAAGAATACTGGAGGAATAGTTCTGTCCATAGCAGAAATTCTTTCCCTCTCTCTCTCTCTCTCTCTCTCTCTCTCTCAAACACACACACACACACACACACAGACACAAATCCATGAGGTCAGGACAGATACTACTACTATTCTTATGTATGGGTAAGGGAACTGAGCACAGAAATTAGTGTCACAGCTCAGTTTCCCAAAGAGCGGATGTTGAGACAGAATTTGGAATATAAAATATGAAAGGTGAGCAGGTTGCTCCTTTGTGGCTAGCCATTGCTCAGAATGCAAAAGGGTGGGAAGATTTTGGAAAACTGAAGGATGGGGGAGATATCTTAACCACTGCTGTTTTCTAAGAGCATGGGACTCAGATAAAGTTCAACGCTGCTTTTCCCCCACTTTTCTTCCAGATGAATGAATATTATTTATCACTGAACAACTCAGAAGCAGTACCAAACTTCTACATGAGGCAAGACAGGGTCTAAGAAATAATAGCTCTAAAACACTTGGTGGTGGTGGTCATGCAAAACCAGCAGACCAGCTACTGAGAGGAGGTAACAAAGGTTAAACTGTCTGGAGTCCTGGAGATTAAGTATTTTTAAAAATAAATGCCTAAAATGATGAATAAAAATATTAGTATACAGCTTGTATTGAAGTACCGGGGGACACCTGGGTGGCTCAGTTGGTTGAGCGTCAACTCTTGGTTTTAGATCAGATCATGATCTCATGGGTCCTGAGGTTGAACCCCAAGTCAGGCTCCTTGCTTGGTGGGGAGTCTGTTTGAGGATTCTCTCCCCCTGCCCCTCCCCCACTCTCGCTCATGCATACACTCACTCTCAAAAATGTAAGTAAATCTTTAAAAAAATAACTACTTTAAAAATAAAAATTACAATTAAAGTACCAGGAATTGAACCCTGAGAATCACCAGATGGTGAATTCCCTGAAGTCTGTCCAGGAAAACTGATTATGTAGTACCATTCATGTTTTAGGTAATGTCCAATCTTGGTTACCTATCCTGTAAGGGCAGGCATGACCCAAGCATTTTGCCTGACATCCTTAGTGGTCCAGACAGTTGACTGTCCAGGAAGAAACCATCCCATTTGTGGTCAGCTGTGAGGGTGAGTCCTCTAGAGTTTAAATCAAGTCATGGGGCTTTAGGTCACAGGGCTTCTTCGGATTCTGGAGAATGGGACCACTGGCAAGGCAACCTAGTGTTCAGATAGGGTTCTAAAAATTGGGGTGATATTTTTTGGTGATGTAAATTAGGCAGGAGAGTAAGTAATTAGAGAAGTAAGTTTGGAGGACTGTATCCAAATGGAAAGAACTGGAAATCTAGAAGGGACTGACAAGTTGACCAACATAATGGAATTTACCAGATAGGTACCAAAATATGGGGTTTGGGGTTTTGTTGTTGATGTTGTAATTGTTTAGTGGAGAGAGGAAGTCATTTCAATCTTTATCAGACAGTGTTTGTGTATCATCAGTTATCCATAATTTACAGAGATACAAAGTAGCTCAAAGACAATGGGCAGGGTTAGAATCCGATAATCTGGAAGACCCGGGGACAGGTGCTGAGTGAGCCATATGTTGCTTGGGGAAGAGGCTTTGGTAACTGTATTCTTATGGAAGTCTAGAGAGGGAAGGAAAGGAGTGGGCCACCACTGCAGGCTCAGAAGGTTCAGAGGGGTCTTCTAGAGGGTCAGTCTTCTAGTGCACCCATCAGATATCCCTATTCATTCTCCGTGTAAGGATTTCAGGTTTTCCAGACAAGAAATCTCACCTTGGCATTAAGACAAACCTTGGTTAAGTGTTTAACCATCTTTAAAGTCCAACTACTCTGACAATTAAGTTCCAGCTTTCTCTACCTTCTTGCTAGCAGAAATGACAAGCTCTTCATAACCAAAAAGACCCTCTGGCTTTCTCTTGCCTATAACTTGTCCCTGGCTAGTTATTCATCTTTCTATGAACACAGATTCTTAACGAATGTTTGTGAACCAGCAGGATTTGCATCCCTCGGGAACTTCTTGGAAATGTAATTTCGGAGCTCCACTACAGACCTACTGAATCAGAAACTCTAATGTTGGCATGACGCAGTGTGTGCTTTACCAGGTTCTCTCATTGATTCTAATGCACGCTGCGTTTGAGAACTACTGCAGTAGTTCATCAACTGTGCTTAGCGATAACTCTGGCCCTCATATCTTTATAGCACTATTTTCTCTATAATCTCAACTGCCTAATATGTTTGGGCTGCCAGTGCATTTCCATCCACTGTATTCCCTCCCTATTAACTACTGCTGAAACTTTTAACAGACCACTGCCTTAAGCCGGAGCCCTTCTGTGATCCATCTGCCACCAGTGGTGGGGTCCTTAGTGTCAGCCAAAGGGCTGGGCGATCTAGCACCAAACACTCATTATCATCTCACTTGCTTTCTCAGACCACTTCCAGTATTGTCACAGCCCAGGTTCTCTAGAAGCAGAGCTTGAGACAGAGCTTAGGGTGCCGGAGACTTATTAGAAGTCAACACCAGTGAAGGTAATAAGGAGGAAACAGGATTGGATGGAGAGAGAAGTTGGCTTAAGATAGAGGCTTGGCAGGGGCACCTGGGTGGCTCAGTGTGTTAAAGCCTCTGCCTTCGGCTCGGGTCATGATCCCAGGGTCTCAAGCCCTGCATAGGGCTCTCTGCTCAGCAGGGAGCCTACTCCCCCCACCCCTCTCTCTCTCTGCCTGCCTCTCTGCCTACTTGTGATCTCTGTCAAATAAATAAATAAAATCTTAAAAAAAAAATAGAGGCTTGGCAAAACTTTGACCAGCTCAACAGGAAGTTCTAAAGCTAGTGCTGCCCATCCCAAATTGGCAGAAAGTCCCAGCCCTTTATTATCACGCCATACTTGGTCACCAACTGTAGGCTGACCCAGGAAAGGCACGACCTCAGGCAAAATGGCCTCTGTGGCCTGAAGCTGATTGGAAGGAAGATGAGAGGTAGACCTTACCTTCAGACCACACATCTGTGGCTGACCATTAAGTTCTAAAGGGGACCTAGGTAGAACATCCCCCAATCTACTACAGTTAGTAACCTGCCTAAATTCACATTATAAGTAGGTAGTACAGCCAGGTTTTGAAGCCAGTTATCCTGGCCTTCAAGGTCCATGCTTGTCACCATCTTGCTGCAGCACCTAATGGCTACACTATATCACTGAACAACTTTTAACAAAGGGACAGGAATAGATTTGATTTTTAGGTAGATTCTCTATGAAGCATTAGTAGGTATCAATAATTTGAGATTCCTTTTACTGGCTAGATTTTTATTAGACTAATTTCCCCCCTATGTAAAAAGTACTTTGCCATCTATGAGGTAACTCTTACTTTTCTGAGATAAATCAGAATGTTCAGTTTCCCTGTAAGAGGACTACTTCTTTGTGGGGGAAAGTTCCCCACCCTGTTGCCCTGCGTTTCACATTTCCTTATGATTCTCTCATTTTGATTACTGGTGTTACCAGAAAATATTTCTTTTCAAGTTGTATCTTAGAGATTCTGGGTTTCATTTTAAGATAGAAGTACCTATTTTCTTAAGACATCCTCATGAATATGACTACTTGAGGAGAGAAATGAGAAGAAAGACAATTGTTGATTTCTTCATAACAATAAAGGCTCATCTATTTCCTTTTTAAGGATTCCTTTTGAGGGCATTTATATTATAGGTAGGACATAGTAAAAATGTTTTCATGAAAACAACAATCCAATCACCAAATTTACTGTTAGTGTAAATTCTAATTCTTGCCTAAAGTAAATGCACAATAAATACTTCTTGAATGAATGAATGAGTCATTATCATTCCAATGCATCTTATACTTTGAGTATCTTTCCAGTCATGGAAATGATTGTCCCAGAGAATGTGAATATTTTTACCAATAAATCATAGTGGCAAGAAAAGGAAGCCAAGAAATTCTTACTTCCTTAGGTCTCGAGTTGCCATAAACTTTCTTCTATATTCATTGAATCTGTGTCTCACTTTCTCAAGTTATACCATGCTAACGGGGAAACAGAGAGAACAAGCAGTGCAAATGTCTCCCTTCAGTTCTGCCTTGGGTTACTGCTATCAGCAGTTTGTGAGTAGAATCCCAGAAGAAAGCAGCTGGCACATCGAAGTCAGAATACTTCAAGAAGAATTTAATAATAAATAATAAAATGTATTTTAATAATAAAAATTAAAATAATAATAAATTAAAAATTTTAAAATTAAATTTATTTTAATAAGACAGCTATTTAAAGGGTGTAAGGGAACCACAAAAGATAGTAAAGTGCCTAGTTTAGGGACAGTTTAGCTGCCTTATACTCTGAGGCCTGAAGAGGTAGTTTCCAGAATAGCACAGACATTACTCATGCAGAGAGATAGCTGCCTTTCAACACCTGAGAATCTCTGGTTAACACACACAGGAACCCATGGCAACCCTGCTGGGAGGGAGCTGGTGTGATAAAATCTTCAATCTCCCTCCAATCTGCTGCCAGGATTTCCCTGAGATACATGCCACCTGGGAAGCCAGAGAGCAAGAGAAGGTATTGATGGCCTGAAAGTGCAGGGAGACCAGCCTGGGAGGGGCAAGGGCAGGACCACGTAGGATAGAGAGTGCATCTGCAGGGGCAAATGGAAGTTTTTCAGCATGCTTTTATTTTATTTTATTTTACAACCAGCCAAAATGAATATACACTGAATTGGACTACTTAAATGACCTGATGTTCATATGAGAGTGATGATAAATAAATAAAATAAACCCAAAATAATGTTATGTGTGAGAGAACACTCAACCATCAGAATCTAAGAAAATAATCTAATTTAACAAAATTTCTGTTAACTCTAATGCAATCAAAGAATTCTTTGCTCTGTGTGTGTCTGTTGTTGGTGGTGGGGTGTGTGTGTGTGTGTGTGTGTGTTTTAGACTATCTTAATGTCATAAATGAGTCATGAAATTCCTAGCTCTAACAGCTTGGGAGTGATACAAAAATCCAGATTTCGTTGATTACTTTAATCCATTCTCATTGATTAAATTTGCTTTCTATATTCAGAGACTGACAAATTTTTATGTAAAGGGCCAAGTGGTCAATATTTTTGGCTTAGCAAGCCACAGAAGTCTCCATCCCAGTTAGTTAACTTTGCCATTGTAGGCTGAAAATACCCATAAATAAATGAAATGACTGTGTGTCAGCAAAACTGTATTTACAAAAACAAGTGAACTGGCTGGCCCATGCATTCACTGATCAAAGGAGAGAAAACGGTTTTAGATAGATGTGGGTCCCAGGCCTAACTCCTATGCTTTTAGCAGACTGGCCCTGGACAAATGGCTTATTCTCTGACCAAAATCTACCTCAGAGAGCCCAAAAAAACAAAAAACAAAAAAACAAAAAAAAAACAAAAAACAAAAAAACACAAGTAAAGTGACCTGGTATAGATTAACCACTCAAGAGCAGGTAGTTGCTTTCCTTTCTACATATTACCAAAGAAAATATGGAAATTGAATAAATAAATTTGGCTCAAATGTGTTCAGCTACTTTCAAAGTGGGTCAAAGGTCTCTAGGGAAAATCTGAAGCATTCATTGTCTAAATAAATTCCATGGAGAAAGATACCACATAAAAGTGCCAGAGTTTTAATTTTTAAAAAGAGCAACTCAGTATCTTGAGCAGAATTTAGTGGATTTAAAAGAATGGGCTGCATTATTATTGCCAGCAGGGGACCATCTTATTGGGAGTCTTTCATTTACAATAGAAAAAAAACAGCAGGAACCCAATCAGCTAATAGAGAACAAAAAAGGGTATCCAAGAGAGTGGGGAGGAATAAGCCAATGTGTGTCTAGGGAGAGATGCAGAAAATAAGAAGGTATGGCCCCAAGGGGGGTTTTTAGCATCACTCAGAAACATGACTATAAGTCAGTTTCCCCAAACCATGTTGTGATTTACTCAAACCCCTCCACACCTCTATCTCCTCCCTGCCAATATTCCCAAGGTTTGAGCAAACTCAAAGTAAATTCTCATCAGAGGAAAAAAAAAAAAGGCAGACAGTTTTGATCCCATGCTGGCCAGTGCCTTTCTCCCTAAATTAGACATGGTATCTTCCAGAAATTTCCCCACTCCCCAAGCCTGGATAAATCCTCCCTTCTAGGTGTTCTTCAGCAGACTGGCTATCCATCTGGCAGGACCGCATGGCCTTTTTATTGCTCTGTGTCTCCCATTCATCCCTAAGCTCCTGAGAAGAGTCTGTGCTGTCATTAGAGTTATGGTCACAGTGCCTAGCTTGGTGGAAGGCTCGTCCAAAATTTGATAAATATTTGTCAAATACAGAATAAATGGGTGTATGTGAGTGGGGCTCCTTTTGTCTTCTGAGATATTTCTGTCTTCATTGATTCCTCACTAGTAAACAAATTACCATACTTCATCTCTCAAATTCCCATTTTCTTGATTTGCGAATACTTCCCCTTCTTGTTGGGAGTCTAGGTTGTATGAGATGTGTGAAGGGCCTCTCTCACAGAGTCTGGTGGCTTGTCAGTCAGTCAGTGCATTTTAGCTCTTCTCCCCCTTTCAGGCCAGCCAGTATGCTACTAACCTCAGTAATTTCTTTCTTTCTTTTTTTTTAAGATTTTATTTATTTATTTGACAGAGACAGAGAGAGGTCACAGGTAGGCAGAGAGGCAGGCAGAGAGAGAGGGGGAAGCAGGCTCCCCACTGAGCAGAGAACCGGATGCGGGGCTCCATCCCAGGACCCTGAGATCATGACCTGAGCCAAGGCAGAGGCTTAACCCACTGAGCCACCCAGGCGCCCCAACCTCAATAATATCTTAATGAAACATTTGCCTACAGTTATATTTGCTTTTGCCATTTTATTTTTAGTAAACTTGTTTGTTTGCACTAAAGTTGCATGCATTCTAGACCAGGTCACAATCAACTTTGCGTCACCTGAAATTATACTTGAAAGACATTTATGCCTTTGAAATGCACTGCTTTTTAAATCAGCAAATTCAAAAACTTATTGCTCTTAACTAATGTTCAAGTGGTATATGCACCAAGTATGGAGTCCACACATTATCAGAGGGAATCCTTACCCTCAGTCACATGTAGATTTATGACAGGCAATAGGGCCACCAGTGCAACTTTTGGCAACAGATTTTGGGTGTCCCTATTCTGATCTATCATGATTAGCCTATAAAGTGGAGAAAATAATAGTATGCAGATCATGAGGTTGTTATTATAATTAAATTAGCTAATATACAGGGGGAATCATTTTCAATAATACCCAACACACAATAGCCAGCACGTTTGTGTTAATTATCGTTACTATTACAATCGTGTGGAACACTATAAAGAAATATTGGAGATCTCTGAAATATGGATCTATAAAGACAACAGCACATCAGTAGAGCACTTTTTCATTCCAGAGTGCTTTCTTACTGCAAACTCCCCCCATGAAGATTTTATTTAACCTATACTACTCTCCATATTACATTCAGAGAATGGGGGCTAAGAACAATTAAATTGTTTTCCAAAGTCACACAATAAGGAAACGACAAAAAACTCCAAGTCTGACTCCATGTTCAGCATTTATCTATTATACTCCAGCTAAAGCAGAAAGAGGTATGACAAACCTATAGATGACAGGAAGAATAAAAATCTAAACTACAGTCTGACTGGAGTGAGATCATTCACAACCTTTCTGGCGTTGGCCAGATACTCTCTTATACTTCCTGTCTCCGTTAAGTCAGACCCTATCTGCACAAGCATTGCACAAACCACTCAACTAACCACATCATTTGAAAGATCACAATGCCAGCATGTGTACAGCAATGGGAAAAATTAATTTTAATATGGATCAAAATGTGGTAGCACACCTGTGAGAGATCTACAGTGCTCTGATTAGAAGGCAGACATCAAAATGTCTAAGTTTCATTTGATCCCAGATCTTCTGAGGGAAACACTAGAGCTTACTCATTCATTTGCTATTTTTTTTATTATACTATGTTATTTCTCTGGAAATACTTAAATACTAAAGAAAATTGTTTTTAAGAGTACTATAGTATTTCATAAAGATGTCCTAGTGTACAGATTTCCTATGGGCTTTGGAGTTCTTGGTCAATGATGATAATCAATGCATAAACTCATTTCCTATAGCTCTGTTTTCATTGTGTATTAATTGAATGGCACGTGTGATCTTCTCTGATAGGAATTGGTAATTCGCCCTGAAATATGGATGTGTTAATTGTCACAGACTTCAATAACATACTTTCATTCATTGTATATTAACAGATCCCACCGCATCTTTCCATGTCCTTTTGAAGTTCTTTTTTCTTTCCATAATATGTGTTAAATACAGGTGTGACATTCAGGTCAGTTGTTAACTGGCAATCATTTGTATATTAAAATTACCTCTTAAAAACAAGACAGCATCTCGAGGCAGATGGATAACATCAATGCAGAGCTATTAAGTGCCACTATATGGTAATGGGTGGTTGCTAATTGACGAACACATCTACATCCTGTATTAGAAGCAGCCTGATCCAACCTCCTGCAAGAGTTCAACATTATGAGAAGGAAGGGAAAAGTGAGGGGGAGATGAACCATGAGACACTGCAGACTCCAAAAAACAAACTGAGGGTTTTAGAAGGCATGGGGGTGGGAGAATGGGTGAGCCTGGTGATGGGTATTAAGGATGGCACATATTGCATGCAGCACTGGGTGTTATAGGTAAACAATAAATTTTGGAAAACTACATCAAAAACTAATGATGTACTGTCTGGTGACTAACATAACATAATAAAAAATAATTTTAAAAAAGAGTTGGGAGTTAACTGATGCATTCTGATGGAATCTACAAATGCTGTTTTCTGAATTAACTCAATGGAGATGAAAGAACAAATGACAAATCTTGGTTCAAAGGATCTCTCTCTCACTGTTGTTTTTTGCTATTTATGCATTTCCATTTTCTTCTGAAGTTCAACTTTACCTTTCTCTGAGTCAGTATGTTATTCTTTTGCAATACCACATTCTGATGTGGCATCAACTACCTCTATGTGTCAATGACTCCCAAATCTTCATCTTTAACCTTGATTTTTTTCTTCCATGATCCCAGCTATATATGCCCACTGACTCTATGCAGGGATCCCGCAAGTACCTTGGCATTAAAAACAGAACTCTGTCCTGACATATCCAAATCACCTTTTCTTTTCAATTTTTACCCCCAAATACATTTCAGAGCCATCTTTGGTTCTTTCCTCTTTCCTAGACCCCCTCTGAAACAAGAAACTGTCAAGTATGTCTCTTAAATGTCACTCCAGTACGTTTGCTTCTCTCTATCGCCATTGTTAATGCTTTCCTTCAACCCTCATTTATTTTTTCTTGCAAGGATCCCGTGGCTGTTTCATTTATCATCCCATATCCTGTCATTTCCTTTTCCAAATCATTCCTTTCTAAAACACAGATCTGATCATGTCATTTTTCTCTTCTTAAATAACCTTTCTCTTCTTTCTTGCCCAATGAATGTCTTCTTAATCTTTCAAGACCAAAGTCAACTGTTACAATTCCTCTATATCCTTTCTTGACTTCTCCAAGAAGATTTAGTCTCTCTTGTCTGAAGTCCAATATCCCTTCTATAAACATGTTATAGCACTGCCACTTCCTCTGTACACTGAATTGACCAAAGTAATACAGACTTTGAGAAATGCATCATACAACAGTACTCAGAATTTTTCTTTAGGTGGTGCCTGGGTGGCTCAGTTGGTTAAGCATCTGCCTTCAATTGGGTCATGATCCCAGGGTCCTGGGATCAAGTCCCACATTGGGCTCCCTGTTCCTTGGGGAGTCTGCTTTACCCTCTCCTTCTGCCCCTGCTCTCTCTTCTCTCTCTCTCTCTCTCTCTCTCATGCACTCTTTCTCTCTTTCTCCCTCTTTCTCTCTATAAATAAATAAAATCTTAAAAAAAAAAAAGATTTTTTTTTTCAGGATCCCAGGCTTTTGCTGGGTACTGAAATTCCTACTGTTAGCAACCAGTAGAATACAAGCTCAAGAGAACACAGAGTTAGTTTGTGTAAAGTGTTAATATCTTTTCTGCAATACCGTACCGGGAGTTGCAAACTCCAAGCATAAAGGATAGTGGTGTGTGTGTGTGTGTGTGTGTGTGTGTACACATGTGGGTAGGCCTATGCTCATATACCCAAAACCTCAAAATATGTTTCCCTGGATTATATTGCATGGTCTTTTCTCCTTGTTAAACTAGAACTCACAGAGTGTATTTTCCCAGACTTTCTCACTGAGGTCATCTACTTCTGCGAACTATTAACTAAAATCAGTCTTACCCCACCTCACCTTCCTGTTTCTTATCCCATCCCCCCCTTCATAACTAACCTAAGTGGCTATATCCTCCATAAGTAGAAAAATAAAGGAATAGTCTCACTTTTATCCCAACCTTCTGGCTAATAGTGTAAAAGGGCTTTATTTTTGTCATTCTACTGGGTTAGGATTTATTTGACATCTGTTTGATTCCATGTCTGGTACCTGTTAGGAGCAGGTACTAAATGTGTATTTGTTGAATGAATAAACATATTATTTTTGTAAAAAGTTAGTCTTGGGTCAAGAAGTGAAAAGGTAGGTAAATAAGCCCTAGATGTAAGTTTAATATGACCTAGACTCTTGGCGAAAGAGAATCTTAGAGCACATCAAATGCAGTTAAGTCTTATGGAAACATACTAGAAAGACCACCAAACCAGCCTAGAGAGTAGTGTAGGAGAGCTCTGTGCTTACATAGTAGTTTTCTGTGTGTGGTTTTGTTTGTTTTTCCCTTCCAGTATCTCTGACTATTCAGTAAAATGTCATTAGTAGTTATGATTTGGTCTCAGAGAAATAGAAAATTAGAGAAGTTCTGTGCTCATCTGTGGGAAAAGTGATGTACAGAAGAACACTTTCCTGGTCCTTGAGTAGTGCTCCCTCTTCTTAATAGTAGAGAAGAGTGAGGGAGGGTAGCAGCAGCTACATGAAAAGGAGAAGAAAAGGAAGGAGGAGGAGGAGAGAGTGAGCCAGCCAAAGTTATCTTATACAACCATAATCAACATATGAAAAAGAATTATGGTCTTATATTGTAGCCACAGGTACATAGAGGCCTGGGATATTGGGCTCATATATTTTCTTTTCTTTTTTTACTATTCTACTGGGAGTTTTCTCCAGGGGAAAAATTATGCCGTTTTTATCTCGGTGCTTTCAAGCATATTTACATGGAGGCAATATGGATTGACACACGCCACAAATCATTCATTCATTCACTCACTCAGTCACATATTTGATACATGTTTACTGAACATTTAACATGTGAGCTGTGCTCATAGAACAGGCAAATATGGTAAAGATAAGGTGTATGAAAGGTGTTCATTCTTTAAGAATGGGGAGTATTGGTGTTCTCTTTGGCAGCACATTTACTAATATCAGAACAATATGGAGAAGATTAGCGTGGCCCCTGTGCAAAGATGATACACAAATTCACAGAGTGTTCCATATTTTTGCGGGAGACAGAGGCCTCCAGTTATGGAATGAGTACCTCACAGGAGTTAAAAGCACAGCGCAGGGAATGGAGTCAATGGTACTGTAATAACATTACATGGTGACAGATGGTAGCTACAGGTGTGGTGAGCACAGCATCATGTGTAAGTGTATAGAGATTTTGAATCACTATGTTGTATACCTGAAACTACTGTAACATTGTGTGTCAACTGTACTCAAATAAAAAAAACTTAAAAAAAAATAACGAATGGAAAATAATGAAATGGCTGGTGGAAGGGACATTTCTAGACTTAAGGAAGACACTCCTGAGGTTTCCATGCAGGAAGTCTCCTTTTTCAGACAACAGAAGGATGCATGCCTTGGGGTGGGCCAGAGAAGGTCTTGTTAGAACATTGCTAGGGCCAGGCAAGGTCACACATTGGAACCTAGAAAGCTAGAGCCTAAAAAATGTAGAAAAGTCTTGAGTGGGTGCCTGGTTGGCTCAGTGGGTTAAAGCCTCTGCCTTCATCTCAGGTCATGATCCCAGGGTCCTGGGATTGAGTCCTGCATCGGGCTCTCTGCTCAGCAGGGAGCCTGCTTCCCTCTCCCCCTCTGCCTGCCTCTCTGCCTACTAGTGATCTCTGTCTGTCAAATAAATAAATAAAAATCTTTTAAAAAAAGAAAGTAAGAAAAGTCTTGAGGGATGAGTCTGGGGAACAGTTACTCTTCAGGATAGAAAATCAAACCAGAAAAATCAAAGTGAATGTAAGTTGGGAGGTTGGGATGGTACTAAGCGTGGGTCTAGGATCCCTGCTCAAAGCATCAGGTAAGGACCAGAAGAGAAGAGTTATAAGCTGGGTTTAGAGGCTGACTACAATTTAATAAGGCAAAGCCTAGTTCTTTCTTGAGAAGGGCATTAAGGCTTACAGTAGAGTCTGGAAGCTAAAGGGGACCAAAAAAGGAATAAAAGAAGTTGGTGAAAAGTTGAAATGACCATCAGTAATCTATAAGAATAATTCAGTCTGTTTTCATTTCTGTATTAGGAGTTTCAAGAAAGACCCATCGCAATGCAATTTCAGGGGCATAAGCTGTTTGTAAATTTTAGAATGGAGAAATTTACACGCATAAGTCAGAGCTAAGATAATCATATAAATTTTGCCCAAATAAGAGCAACAGCTAATCTCCAGAAAATAAATCTTAGAGTAAAAATAGGGTAAAATATCCTCACTAACCATTAATATGCGTAGCAGAGATTCCCTTCAAATAACCAAAGCCCTAGGAGAACAGAGAAACCTTACATGTCCAAGAGAGTGGAAACAGGAGAAACTGGTTTCCGATGGAAATAGAGGATGGGAAAATGGGTCACTGACTCATGACTGAAATATTGGCATGACTGTTGTTGCATAAATATTAACATTCACTCTTACCAACTCAAAATATTGACCTAATGGCACTTTGTCTTATAATTTCTTGTTGCATAAAGTTTTATTTATGCTTTTATCTCACCCACTAGAATACTGAGGGTCAATCCTAGTGTATATTAAATAATTATTCTTTCTTTTTTTAAATAGATACTCCAAGGCTCTGCCTACAGAAATTCCAATTTAATGGTGTGGGTTGGACTCTGGTCAACAGTATTTTTTTTTAAGATTTTACTTATTTATTTGACAGCGAGAGAGCTTGAGAGAAGAAGCAGGTGGATGGAGCAGAAAAAGAGGGAGAAGCAGACTCCACACAGAGCTGGGAGCCTGATACGGGATTAGATCCCAGGACCCTGGGATCATGACCTGAGCCAAAGAGAGACAATTAACCGACATAGCCACCCAGGCACCCCTGGTCACTAGTATTTTTTAAACTTTCCTAGGTAATTATAATGTGTTCAGTGTTAAAATTTTCACGGCTCATTAAAATATCATTAACTGCTAAACAGAGTTCCCAGAGGATTATTCTGGGCTGCAAGAAAAATCTAAATCTAAAATAGAGGATCATTGCTTATTAAAGATTATTTTAGAATGAAAGTAAAGATTTTCTAAAATGTCTAAAAATATCCACAGTCAGAGGCTTCTGAGTCAAGATACCTGTGAATAATCATTACCTCCCTTCTTCCTCAAATCCAAAAGAAATCATCCAAACTCCAAAAATTCCAAAAGACAAAAGTTTTAACATAGCAGTCCTAAGAAAGTGAGGAAATTCCTGCCCACATGCCAAACTTATAAGGAATTTACAAAAAATAAAATGATATGATGAAGAAACTAAGACCCAATGCATGCCTGACATGCGACAGATGAAAAGTCAAGTTTTTCACTCACCAAATCCTGGAATAATAAAAGATAAGAGGCAGCAGAAAATAGAAGTAAGAGCCAGAAGTGGAGAATTTAGCAAGTAATTAATTAAAGGACTGAAAAACAGCTCCTCTGACCTTGGCTTTCTAAGCATCTGGCAATATGGGATGCTAAGAGAAAAACAGAGCAATATGAACAAAGTGCTGGAAAATTAACCTTTTTAAATATAAAGAGAATGTATGAAATATACATGAAAGTTTAAGAATAATAATGGGTGAATACTCAGGTAAGCAGTACCCTAATTAAGAACAAACGTTGCTGGTATCTTAGAATTCCTCTCCTGCTAATATCTCATTGTCTCTCCACTAAGAGTAACTAATAAATTAATTTGATGGATATCACTTATTTCCTTATTTTATAAAAAATATTGTACTATCTATGATAACGACTCTAAGCAATATATTGTTGGTTCTGCGTCTCTCTGAACTTGGTATATATGGAATCGTATTTTATATGATTCTTCTGTAACTTCTTTCACTCAACAATGTATTTGCAGGTTTTAATTCTGTTGATGTCTGGGTGTAGCTGACTTGTTTTTTTTTTTTTAATTTATTTATTTGTCAGAGAGAGGGAGAGAGAGCGAGAGCAGACAGAGTGGCAGGCAGAGGCAGAGGGAGAAGCAGGCCTCCTGCCGAGCAAGGAGCCCGATGTGGGACTCAATCCCAGGACTCTGGGATCATGACCTGAGCCGAAGGCTGCCGCTTAACCAACTGAGCCACCCAGGCGTCCCTGACTTGTTCCTTTTCACTGAGATAAGTCTACTTTATAAATCAATCAGTACTTTTTAGCCAATAACTACTGGGGAGCATTTGGATTGCTTTCATTTTTTTAATTTGTTTTATGAGCAGTGCTGCTATTAACATTTTTGTAATAACATCTATGTGCACATGTAAAATTCTGTTATATTCCCAAAAGTGACATATTCATCTATTCAACTTTCCTAGGCCATGCCAAACTATTTTCAAAGTCCTTCAACCAATTTATACTCCCTCCAGAAGCATATGAGAATCTCTCGTTATATATCCTTGCCATCATCGGGATTATTGAAGTCTTAAACTTTAATCTGTGTATATACAAAAGTATGTCCTTGTGGCTTAAATTAAAATTTGATTAAAAATGAGGCAAGGCATCTTTTTTAGCTTATTAGTCATTGGGATTTCCTTATTTGTGAATTTCCTGTTCAAACTTTCATCAGTAATTTTTCTATTAGGGTTGTCTACATTTTTTCGCTTATTGATTTATGACATTTCATTAAATAATTCCAAAAATACTTATGGGGCACATTCTGTGTGTCAGGCCCTGTTCTAGAGACCCGCAATGCACCAATGGAAAATACACACAAACACACACACACACACCCCAAACAAAATATTCTGTGCTCTTAGAGACCTAAGCATTTTGATGTTGATAACAGTGAAAGAGGAAGAACAGGTTAAATAAAAATTTGTATGTATAAAATAACAAATTCTATTAGTAAAAACTTTTTAAAAATACCCATTAAGCAGGGTAAGGAGAAGAGGAGTATGGATGTTTCATGAGAATGGAACGCTGAGAGTTGCCGGGGGCAGGGGGGTAGGGAGAGGGTGGCTGGGTTATGGACATTGGGGAGGGTATGTGCTATGGTGAGTGCTGTGAAGTGTGTAAACCCAGCGATTCACAGACCTGTACTCCTGGGGCTAATAATATATGTTAATGAAAAAAATAAAAATTATTTTAGAAGAATGGAATGGATTACAGCTTTATTTTAAGAATAAGCCTTATGGAGATGAGAGACATAGTATTAGTGGAGTTCAAATCTTTGTCATCCTGTGATGAACAGAGGTTCCTTCCAGACCTGTACTGGACACGTAACATGAGCAAAACATTTTGTTGTGTAATGCTCTTGAAATCCATAGATGGCTTTCTATGACAGTGTCACTGATCCATCCTGCCCGACACAGATAACTTATGAGAAGCAAACAAAAAAGCTAATATTTAGATAATCTTGGAGAGTAGAATCCTTACACAAAACAAAACTCTGAGAAACTCTAAAGGAAGAGAACAAATTTCAATACATAGAAATTAGAGTCTCTATAGAAAAGACACTCTGAAAAATATAGAGGGTACACAACACCTTCATAACAAAAATCCTGATATATGCAAAGAATAGATACCCACAATATATGAAGATTTCCTATAGACCAGTAACAAAATAGAACAACTCTAGAAACATGGACAAGGGATATGGAAAGGTTATCCACCTAGAAGATCTGTATTTAATTATAGAGAATAATGTTCACTACACACACACACACACACACACACACACACACACACACATCCCCCAAATCAGTTTTGGTTTTATGCTGTCTTTCCATAATGTAACATAACATAATGCAATGTTTCCATATTGTAATATTTCCATAATGTAATGTAATATATATGGGGTTGGAGAGGTGTTGTTTCCAAGTTTTTGAACCATGAAATTGATCTTTGGTCATCATGGAGGGTTGTACTAAAGACACAATAAGGAGAAATGAGGAAGACGCATCAAAGTAACAAGCTCCAGGTTTGTTGTCTTTCCCCCTCCAGAGGATCTGCCCAGATAATTTATTAAGGATAACAATTTTTTAAAAAATTTATCTCCTTACCTCTGTTGCCAGGTCTTTCTGCCACTTTTGAGATGGCTAACTAATAATAACACTTTTTGAAAGCATTATCGTCACACAATAGAATAGCAGTTATATTCATGCTGGTGAAATGTGTTAATATTTTCTGTTTAAAAACGCGGTGCTATTTTGCCCCTCGGATAAGGCAGCTGAAGTTTCTTTAAAAGCTCAGCTAAATACACACCATCCTGTTAAATATCACTTCTGCTAGACAGTAGATGTTTGGAACCTCAGGGACGGTTAAGCAGCTGAGGTCTGAGAAGAGGCTGCTGTCTTAATGATTCTGTGACTGATTCTGAGCTCGTGGAGTTATTATGCCAAGCAGTATGCCTGTGTCACTTCGATCTCCTAGTGGGTAATTCTGGCAGCATGAAAGCAACTCAGTATACAGTCTCAAGAGTACCAGTACTAGAGACAGACTGCTCGGGTTTGCATCCTGTGTTCACCAGTTTTGTGCTGGGAGGCCACAGACAAGCTACTCCATCTCTCTGATCCCAGTTGCATCATCGGAAAAAACGGTGCACTCCCCATAGGCTTGTTGTAAAGACTACACAGAACAGTATATGGGAAGCACCTGAGAAAAAAGCAGCAGCAGAGCAACGCTGACCACTCATTTCTTTATACTGACGGTGCACAAGCAGCAGCCCTGAGAGATGCCAAATCCTGATGTACCTGAGAAGGTGTATAGTGGATGTTATGGGGGTGGTTGGATGAGATCCATATGAATTGTTGAGAACAGAACCTGGCACACAAGACTTGATTAATAACTTTAGGTGTCCGGCACCTGGGTGGCTCAGTGGGTTAAAGCCTCTGCCTTCAGCTCAGATCATGATCTCAGGGTCCTGGGATCGAGCCCCTCATTGGGCTCCCTGCTCAGCAGGAAGCCTGCTTCCCCCTCTCTCGCTGTCTGCCTCTCTGCCTACTTGTGATCTCTGTCAAATAAATAAAATCTATAAAAAAAAATAACCTTAGGTGTCATATTAATTTTTGTCAGTATGAAAAGCCTGTGTGTATTTGGAATGTAGACATGTCTTAACTCCTGTGTAGATTCAGAACAGAACTGGATTTATTTTACTTTATTTATTCATTTACTTTTTACCCAGCATGGAGCCCAGCACAGAGCTTGAACTCATGACCTTGCGATCAAGACCTGAGCTGAGGTCAAGAATCCAACCCTAAACTGACTGAGCCACCCAGGTACCTAACACGGATTTACTTTAAATCTCTACTATTCATTGAGGACAATTAGAGTGGGGATTCAGAAATCAACTGTCAAGAGGTGAAAAGGAAGGGTGACTGGGTGGTTTAGTGAGTTAAAGCCTCTGCCTTTGGCTCAGGTCATGATCCCAGGGTCCTAGGATCCAGCCCTGCATGGGGCTCTCTGCTCAGCAGGGAGCCTGCTTCCCTTCCTGTCTCTGCCTGCCTCTCTGCCTACTTGTGATCTCTGTCAAATAAATAAATAAAATATTTTTAAAAAAGAGTTGAAAAGGAATAAATGGCTCTTTTACTTCATTTATGTGGGTTCTCTTCTAAATCTATGCTCTACACAATCAGACAACATTGCTTCCTATTTCCCACATAGCAGAATGCGTGATGATCACAACATTCCTTAGTCCTTCATATTATACTTTATTCCACATTATTCTTTTCCTTTTCTTTTTCCCCCAATTAGGCATTGAGCTCCTTCAGATGAATTTTAAGTTTTCCCTCTGGATTCAAAGGAAGTTTCCTTGTTGCCTAAAGCCCAGGTGTTCCAACTTCTCAGGTAACTGGTGGTTAATCTTTCCATCATCCCTCTGTAGAGAGTGATAAGTTCTTAGAGTTGCAAATAAATTTAGCATCTTCTCAGCAATTCATTTTGCATTTTTTAAGAAACCACAGTGACTGAATAAAAAATCCTCAAGGATTCCATTTTATGTCTAGTGGCAAATATTACTTGATTATGCTGAGAGTTAGGAATGGTTCAGCTTTAACTTAACTCTGCTGCAAAATGGCTTGTAGGCCACTGTTTTACAGGCCACCAAGAGCCTGATGACAGGGGAACACTTTAGCGGGCCATCTGGATGATCACTAAATGCCAATCACCCAGGAATGCACCAAGCTGAATGGGGGCATGATTTTCACTTTTTTTTTTTCCTCTAGTTTTATATTTTCTCCACATTTTGTCCCATTCGCTGTTCTAATTTGTGGTCTGATCTATTTATGATAACAACCATTGGGTATACTGAATTTTCTTTTTTCCAGAACGATAGCATCCTTTACTGTTCTTCCAGTTTCATCGTCCTTTCTCTGAAGGATTTATGTTAGCTGAGGATCTAAGCAAATGATAAACTGTATATACACCTCACCACACATAATTGATGTTGGTATGCATTCAGAACTCTTCATCTGAGTTTAGGATATAAATGTGCCTGCCCGATAAATAAACTGTATTCAAAGCTCTGCACGCTCAGTAAATTTCCCACATTAATTACATCTCTAGTGCTTTCGATCTTGATTGAAGAGAGAGAGATGATAACATATCTGGTCCTTGTGGCTACCTTGAATTTAGATCTCTTATCATCACATCTAGCGGTGTGACCAGAGGAGATACCAGTATCAGAGAAAGTGCCTTGGAAATTATCAAGGGATTTATAATTGTGAAGTACAGGGATGTACAGTAGTATTGATTATGTTAAGAAGGATAGCATCAGGAGCCAAATGCAAAGCAGAGATTTAAAAGCTTATGAGAACCTCAGGGAGGGGTGCCTGGGTGACTCTGTCATTGGGCGTCTGATTCTTGATCTCAGCTCAGGTGTTGATCTCAGGGTCTTGAATGCAAGCCCCACACTGGGCTCCACCCTAGGCATGGAGCCAACTTAAAAAACAAAAACCTCAATGACAGGAACCATTCCATTGGTTTTTATTATTTTACTTTTATATTATTTATATTTTATTATTCTGTGCTCCATATATGGGCTGAAATGATGTATGTCTCATGAATATTTGTTAAATGAGAGAAAAAAATTAAACTTTCAAATTAATCTCTATATTTCAGGGTTTATCACAATATTCCAATGTACTCACTCTCTTGTACGAAGTGATTGTTTTCAACCTGCTAAAAATCCATCAATATTTATTTCCTTAAGGGCTTACTGTGCACCAGGCAGTTGGCTGGGACCACTAGAAACACAAAGTAATCATTCAAAAATCAAGGAGAGGATCTCTGATTTAGAGCAGTGAATTCAGCCTGTGTGTTTACCTCTCTTGTTCCCTTCACCCACAGCCCCTTCCAGTGAGTAAATTTTATCAGCACAAGGAAGGAGAAAATGTTAGAAAATTGCAAAAATTTAGTGGAAATAAAACAGAAATTGAAAGGAAGCTTTCCCAACCTCCAAGGTCTTGGATATACATAGAGAACTGACCTAGTGAGTGTGTGAAAAAGAGACCCCAGGAGAAACCCAGAAACACAACCAAAGTCAGAGTGACTTCATATATCTTTATCTCTCTATATACACATACATATACATATACATCTGAAGGAAAAAACAAAGAACAGTGGATGAGGTTCATGGAGAAAAAAGCAATAATAAAATTAAAAACTAAGAAATCATTAAAAACAAGAATTTACATCATTAGGAGTAAGAGAAGGAATGTAAGCATATGAAGAAAATGGTTACAATCATAATACTATAACACTATATACATATTAAAATATGTACGTATTATATAGACATTTATAGTCATGTTACAGTCTTACCAAAAAGCTCTATTTTCTTTTTTTTTTTTTAAGATTTTATTTATTTGACAGAGACCACAAGAAGGCAGAGAGGCAGGCAGAGAGAGATGGGGAAGCAGGCTCCCTGCTGAGCAGAGAGTCTGACGTGGGGCTCAATCCCAGGACCCTGAGATCATGACCTGAGCCAAAGGCAGAGGCTTTAACCCACTGAGCCACCCAGGCACCCCTAAAAAGCTCTATTTTGAAGCAAAACTCTATATTACCAATATCAGCTTAAGTAAAGAAAGACAAGTAGATCTATAACATATAAATGAAGAAATTTCTTAACATGATATGATAATGATAATATTCTATGATAATGATCATATTCAGATGAGTTATGAAATATTTCCATCAAACTTAAAAACAAAAACCACCAAAATGTATTTCGCATGATACTGAAACTGTTTCAGGGCAATGGGGAGAAAAATAGCCAAATATCCTCATTTATTCAGTGAAGAAAGCAAAAGCAAAATCCTAAAAAGAGAACTCAGGAAACTACAGACCAATATGAGGGACAGGCTCAAAAATAATAAATATGACATTTGTATATTAAACTCAAATTAGTGGGACGCCTGGGTGACTCAGTTGGTTAAGCGGCTGCCTTCGGCTCAGGTCATGATCCCAGCGTCCTGGGATCGAGTCCCAGATCGGGCTCCTTGCTCGGCAGGGAGCCTGCTTCTCCCTCTGCCACTGCCTGCCCCTCTGTCTGCCTGTGCTTACTCTCTCTGACAAATAAATAAATAAAATATTTTTTAAAAAATAAACTCAAATTAGTTAAAAGAATGAACTGCTGTGACTATTTTTTTTTCTAATGATCTTATGTATCACTTTCCTACATTAAAAGAAATACATGGATTTTGACTGGCATTTTATTAAAATCATAGATTGACATTTGAATAACAAATTCATTTACCTAAATTACTTTTCAACTTCCCTAATGTGAAAACACTCTCCTCTATAAACTAGTACTGGTCATTTTTTTTTTTACCCCAAATATCCTTCAGATAACTTATTTTAAGTAAGGTTTAGCTTAAATGTCAAAATAAAGTCAACACTGGGCCAAAAATATCAAACAATGATTTTAAAATAAAAATGAATACATATTTTATTTTACAAAAAGCATTTTTATCTTAATCGTTTGATGTTAAAATGACCATTGAGTTTGTTTGCTTCCAACAGACATTTTTACACCAGGATAGATGGGGAGTTGAACACTAAGAGAGTCACCTTCAACATGAGACCTGTGAGTATCTAGGGATGCTATAAACATCCCTAAAATGTCAATGACTTGCTGTAGCACAGGTTTCTTTCTCATTTATGCTATAGGTACGTAGCTTAGCTTAGCTTAGGCTTAGGCTCTGCTCCATGCTATCTTCACCCTGGATCCCCGACTGATGGAGCTTCAAGTATCTGGACCTTCGCTGGTACAGTTAGTTGAACAGTGTGCTCCAAAAATTCAGTCCAAATGGAAACTCCGAATGTGACCATATTTGGATATAGGACCTTGGCAGATGTAATTAGTTAGGGATATTAAGATAAAATCATCCTGGATTTAGAGTGGGTCATAAACCCAATGACTGTTGTTCTTGTAAGAAGACAAGTGGAGGGATGCCCGAATGGCTCGGTCAGTTAAGCATCTGCCTCCAGCTCAGGTCAGGATCTCAGAGTCCTGGGATCAAGACCTGTGTCAGGCTCCCTGGTCAGTGGGGAGTCAGCTTCTCCCTCTGCCTCTATGATCACTCTCGCTTTCACTCTCTCTCAAATAAATAAATAAAATCTTAAAAAAAAGAAGAAGAGAAATGGACACACAAACACAGAGAAAGTGATGTGAAGATGGAGGCAGAAATTGGAGTACCACGTCTATGAGGCCAGGAATGCCAAGGATTGCCCACAACCGCTAGCAGCTAAGAGAAAGGCACAGGATGATTTCTCCCTTAGAGTCTCCAGAAAGTACCAACCCTTTGGACACCTTGATTTTGTTCTTCTAGCCTCCTAAACTGTGAGGGATTAAATTCCTGCTGTTCCCCAATTTATGGTACTGTGTTATGGCAGCCCTAGGAAATGAATACAGCTGGGGGCCAAAGCAGCTAGAAAGAGAGTTTTGGGGTATCTCACTTCATTGCTAAATGTTCAGCCTGCAAGTGTTATGTCTCTTTCCCCCTCATAACTAGCCAAAACTATTCACACCACTCACACGCAAGCAAAAGGGAGGCAGGAAGTGTTAATCCTATCATTATGTTGAAAAACAGAGAACCAGAATATCTAGCCATGGCAGTAACAACTACCATTGAGCCTACTGTGCTCCTTTGCTTTCAGAGGCAAACGTATAGGAAAAAAATACAGCTTTGCAAATGTATGCTGATGAAAATAGATGACACTCAAATCTTCTTCTCTTGTGACAAACAGAGAGATATTTTGCCCCCAAAATATCCAAAGTGACATTCCATATATTCTTTTTTTTTTTGACAGCTACATCAAATTTAAATTCTAAAATCCCTCTTAAAATCTGGCGATGACTCAACATTAGTAAGAAAAGCCTTCGTCGTAACCTTCTAAATGGCATTTTCAGGAGCGACATCAGGAATATATTGCCCGAATTCATCTTGCCAAGATTGGATTTGGATATTTTCTTTGAAATAATTTTTAAGAGCCTTGTCTGTATAAGCTTCATTAAGACAAGAAAATGATAAGGCATTTTAAGAGACAATTTGCTGAATCCATAGCTGGATTCTGGCTGTGTATGTTCAAAGTAAATCATAAAGAGAAATAATGCTGGTGTTTCAGATTTAGTGTGTTCAAAACTTCAATATATCAGATGACTCTACCAATCTTTGCTGAAAGTTATACTTTTTTGATAGTGAAAGTAGTTAGTCTTATACCTGGCTTTAAGAAAGTAGGGAGAAAATGTGTTCCAATTTTAAAACAGGCTCTCTCCTGTTGACAACTAAGGAACTTCAGTCTGAGACAAAATAACTTCATGACAGCATTAAAATTTTCACAAAGCAAGTATCTGCTGTGTGGTGAACATTTCTCCATCTAACTGACTCCCTTTTTACATGGTTAATGTCATCTTACAGACTACTGGGCTGTTCTAGAAGCCAGTGCTTAGAGGGGAATGACATACAACAACCTCCTGCTTCTCCCTGCCCAATGAACTTTTTTCTCTTCTTTTTTTCTTTGCCAAAAATGATGCTCATAAGCCTCATACTGCTGCATTATTATGAATGCATATTACAATAATAGTTTCCTCAGTTCAATTCAGTGTTTAAGAAGTTTGATTCAGAGGAGCCTGGATGGCTCAGCTGGTTAAACATCTGACTCTTGGTTTTGACCCAGGTCATGATCTCCCAGTTGTGGCATCAAATCCCTTGTTGGGTCCTGTGCTCAGTGCAGAGTCTGCTTCAGATTCTCTCTCCCTCTCCTTCTTACCCACACTCTGGCACTCTGTCTCTCAAATAAATAAAAATCTTAAAAAAAAAAAAAAAAGATTAATTCAGCTTCAGTCAAAGTGGCAGTTTTTTAAAAAAACTGTGTAGACAAGTTTACGGAGGCATGATTTACATACGTACAATTCACCCTCTTCAGTATAGACGTCACTGAGCTTTGGAAAACACCTACAGGGGTGTGACCACCACCGAAACCAAATGTCAAACAATTTCATCACCCCTCCTACATGTTCTGTCTCCTTTGCAGTCAGTCCACCCTTTGTACCCATAAATCACTAAACTGTTTTGTGTTCCTACTTCTTCTCCTGGAAGGATGTCATATAATAGAATCCTATGTAGTTAAGTGGTCTTTTTCCTCAGGTTTCCTTCATTCAGCATAATGTGTTTAATATTCAACCAAGTGTTACTCAGAGAAGTACTAGGCTCACTTTTATTAATGAGAAGTATTCTTTATGGGCATGTATCTGTCCTTGTTTATCTGTTCAGTTGCTGGAGGACATCTCAGTTGTTTCCAGTCTTTGGTAATTAAGAATAAAGATGCTATAAATATTTGTGTAAAGGTTTTGGTGTGAACATATGTTTTCATGTCTCTGTGGTAAATACTTATGAATGAGTCATATGATGAGTGCATTTTTAATTTTATAAGGAAGTGAGAAACTATTTTCCATAGTGGTTGCATTTTACGTTCCCACCTTCAGTGTACGAATATCTTGGCTGCTTTACAACCTTGCTAGCACTTACTATTGCCAGTTCTTATCCTCATGGTTTAAAGTGTGCTTTCCTGTTGACTAGTGATGTTGATCCCCATTCTATGTGCTTATTCAATATCCATTTATCTTCATTGTTGAAGTGTCTATTCAAATCTCTTGCCCATTTTTATTTTTTTTAAGATTTTTATTTTATTTATTTCACAGAGAGAGACACAGTGAGAGAGGGAACACAAGCAGGAGGAGTGGGAGAGGGAGAAGCAGGCCCTCCACTGAGCAGGGAGCCCGATGCAGGGGCTCCATCCCAGGACTCTGGGATGACGACCTGAGCCAAAGGCAGATGCTTAACCAATGAGCCACCCAGGCGCCCTTCTTGCCCATTTTTAAATCAGGTTGTTTGTTTTCTTACTATTGAGTTTTGAGAGGCACTTATATATTCTGGAAACAATCCCTTTGTCAGACATGTGTTTTGCAAATATTTTCTCCTAGTTGTAGCTTGTTTCTTTATTCTCAAAGTACGGTCTTTCAAAGAGCCTATAGTTCTAATTTTGATGAGGAAAAATTTTTCTGTTTTTATTTTATAGATTTGCTTTTGATCTCATATCTAAGACTCTTCTACCTAACTCAAGGTCACAAAGATTTTCTCCTATGTTTTCTTCTAGCACTTTTTAGGTTTTACATTTAGGTGTAAGATCCATTTTTATTTCCACATATGTTCTGAAGTCTGTTTGTAGGTTCATTTTCCCCTCTCTATCTAGATGACCAGTTGTCCCAGGATCACTTGTTGAATGAAATCCTTTTGTTGAATGAGTTAGCTTTACCTTTTTGCCCATGATCAACTGACCAAGCCTGTGTAGATCTATATGTAAACTCTTCGATGCCCTTCTTTTGCCAATACCACAATGTCTTAAGGCAGCTTTACAGTAATTCTTGGGTCCAGGGAATGTGAGCCCTCAAACTTTTTTCATTATTATTTTTTTAAGATTTTATTTATCTGACAGAGGCACAGGGAGAGAGGAAACACAAGCAGTGGGAGAAAGAGAAGCAAGCTTCCCGTGGAGCAGGGAGCCCAATCTGGGGCTCAATCCCAGGAC
The DNA here is from genome assembly GCA_004024625.1 of Mellivora capensis. Taxonomy (NCBI): domain Eukaryota; kingdom Metazoa; phylum Chordata; class Mammalia; order Carnivora; family Mustelidae; genus Mellivora; species Mellivora capensis. Next base: position 83,644 of record PISX010007811.1, read on the forward strand.
CCTGGGATCATGACCTGAGCCAAAGGCAGATGATTAACAACTGAGCCACCCAGGAACCCCCTTTTTTCATTATTTTCAATATTACTTTGGTTACTCTAGTTCACTTTCTTTTCCATAAGTATATGAAGATCAGCCTGAAGGTAAGGACCAGTGACCATTGACTCAGGTGTGCATGTTAAGGGTTCTGAGGAAGCCAAGCCCACTTTGGCATTCACCTTGAAGAGTCCCACTGTACCCTAGTGGATGGAGAGCCTCCTTGGAGGCCCCAGTACGGACTTGGATCCCACGGTGACTGGCCCTTGCCAGCTATTCCAATTTTGAATTTTATCTATATATAGGTCTTGTCTCCAGAGTTGATGGTGGTGTTCTTCAAAATGGACAAGGAGCAGTGTGACCCATTCTGTTGGGTGGGTCCTTCTGCACTGAAGCCTGGCTAGCATTTGCAAAGAGGCATATACAGTAAATTAAGCTTCTCAGAGATTAAGAAAAATAGGATCAGTAGAAGTCCTAGGCTTAAAGGAGACTCTGAACCATCATAATGACAAGAAGCAGAGCCTTCAGTTAGGTGGTTATGTATGTTTTAAGACCCAGGTTTGTCATCTTCCTGTAGTTTCCTTTATAAATCAATGAAAAATCAATCCTCCCTCTACCTCTTTACATAGTTATGGGCCACTTTTTTGGGGGGTAACTTTGGAAACTGTCACCAAAGTGCTACTGTTTGCCTCAAGGCAGGTGGGAGGCAGGTGGAATGACCTGTCTAGACCCTGGGGGTCTATGGTCTTGGTGGATCTGAGAGCTGCCCCCTGGCCAGACTTCTGTTCAATAGCAAAGCCAGCCTGAGGCTTGCATATTGAGCCTGAGAAAGCTTAAGAGGAAAAGACAAGACTCTGTGACTGGGATGGTGCATGCTTACACCAGCACTTTTTCCTGCACATGTATCTTCAGTCCAACAAGATTGCTAATTACACTGAGTAACAGAAACCATAAAGTGGCTACTGCATTCTGCCCTCTCAGTCACTGGCTCTAGTCTCTTCTGTGCCATTCTCTACACTAGAACTGCTGGGTGCCACAGAGAGCTCTTTATCCCTGCACAATAAATGACATTCCAACTACCAGTAATCAGAAGTTGCAGCCAATCTCGCTGTCACAATAGAATCTTGGGTCCATTGGCACTATCAATGATAGTGAACAATTTCCTGGGAAGAGGAGGAGACACCTCTCCACAAATCTGCTTGGGTTTGTGCAAATGGAATGTCAAAGAAGATCCCAGGAATTTAGGGTCCATGAGCAAGGGGGCCATACAAAGGTGCATAAATATTTCAGGGGGGCTTTTTCTGTTCGTATCTGATTCAGGTACTTAGGAGCAGGAACCCATGCTTATGACTAAGGGCAAATGCCGCTGGCGTCAATTTCTCTAAATTTTCCTCCTTCTAGGATGTCTTTATTTCACTTTCATTCATGAAGGATATTTTTATTGAACACAGAATTCTGGATTGACGTGTCTCCCCCACCTCCCCAAGGCACATCAATTATGTATGGCACTTCCTTCTTGTCTCCATGGTTTCTCCTCTGGAAACTGAAGAAGTCAACGGCATTATTGGTTCCTTAAATGTAATATCGCTGCTTTCTAGATTTTATTCTTTTTTCTTAGTTTTTAAGCAGTTTGATTTTTCTGAGCTTGAATTTCCATTTTTTCTCCCCCTGCCCCCAGTTGAGTTTCCCTAAGCTTCTTGAATTGGAGGTCTTTGGCCAAACTTGGAAAGTTCTCAGCCATGTGTCTTCAAATATTTTTCAGCACCACAGTTTTTCTCCTCCTCTTAGGATTTTTTACATTATCCCACAATGTCTAAGGATCTGCCCATATTTAAAAATTATTTATCAGTATACACATAGTGGAATTTCTATAGATAATCTTCAAAATCAGTGATTCTATCTTCTCTCATCTCTATCCCACTCTAGAATATATCCAGTGGGTTTTTTTGGGGGGGGTTTTGTAATCACATTTTTCAGTTCGGAAATTTCCATTTGGTTCTTTTCTTCTATTTCTTTACTGAAACTTACTTTCTTCCCATTATCTTAAAGAGGTTTTGGCCTTATTTGTTGGAGCACTGCTACAATAAGTGTGTGAAGTCTCTGATAATTCTCACATATCTATCTTCTTGGCTTTGGAGTCTATTGATTGTCATTTCCTGTGCAAATAATATTTTCATGGTTCTTCATATATCAAGCATTTAAATCATATCCTGGATATTTTATTATGAGAACCTGGGCCTTGTATAAATCATAGGAGAAACAATGAAATTTTTGTCTTTGAGAGTAATTGTTGTGATTAATTTAAGTTCAGGTTTCAAATTCTGACTCACTTTCTATGAGTTGTGATCTCTTTAAGTTCAGTTTTCAAATGTTCCATGCTCCTGGATTGGAAGAACAAATATTGTGAAAATGTCTATGCTCCCTAAAGCAATCTACACATTTAATGCAATCCCTATCAAAATCCCACCCATTTTTTTTCAAAGAAATGGAACAAATAATCCTAAAATTTATATGGAACCAGAAAAGATCTCGAATAGCCAAAGGAATATTGAAAAAGAAAGCCAAAGTTGGTGGCATCACGATTCCGGACTTCAAGCTCTATTACAAAGCTGTCATCATCAAGACAGTATGGTACTGGCACAAAAACAGACACATAGATCAATGGAACAG